>CAJHZI010000289.1:35000-45000 GCA_905160935.1 Enchytraeus crypticus | reverse complement strand
TAATCAATACATCGCGTCAATCGGCAGAAGACTAATATCCAATTTTAATGCTATCCACTCTGACTTTCAAAAATATCTAACCAATAATTACTCACACACTATGTTTCTTATTCCAACTGTTTCTTCGGAGGTCTTTCAAGCTATTCAATTGCTTAGTACTACTAATTCGACTGGTCCAGACAAAGTAAGCAGTAGAGTACTAAAAATTTCAGCGGATGTTATTTGCTGAACTTTTAAGTTACATTATCAACAAATATTTTGAACTGGGAATATACCCTACTGCGTTTAAATATTCAAAGGTAATACCTATCTTTAAAAAAGGTAAACATGACAATTTGGAAAACTATAGACCTATATCACTAATTAACGCTATTAGTAAAATTTTTGAAAAAATAGTCTATAAACGTACTATGAACTTTTTAAATAAATACCATATTCTTTTTGACAACCAATTTGGTTTTAGACAAGGTCACTCCACTGTAGATGCCTTATATAATAGTATTAATATGATTCATATGAAAAAAAGTTATAAGAGAAAAACTATGGGAATATTTCTTGATTTAACAAAGGCTTTTGATACAGTGGATCACTCAATTTTACTGAGCAAGCTTCAATATTATGGAATAAGAGGAATTTCATATGAATGGTTTAGATCATATCTCAATGATAGACATCAATTTATCTCCATAAACGAAGCTAATTCATCCGTTTTACCCGTTTGTACTGGAATACCCCAAGGTTCTATTCTTGGGCTTCTATTATTCCTCATTTTTATCAATGACATACAATATTCGTATAATAACGCAAAGTTAAAACTATTTGCTGATGATACAAACATTTTTGTCTGTGAAGATAACATTGTAGAGCTATATAAGACTGGTAATATTGTATGTAATAATTTATTGAATTGGTTCGATTGTAATCGATTTACTGTTAATATTGCCAAATCGACTTTCATTTTATTTTATCCGTCTAATCTAGATAATGAAATTATTTAGACCAATAACCTTAAAATTAAGATAAGTGACTGTGAACTTAATAGATCTAATAGTGTAAAGTTTCTAGGTGTTTGGATTGATGATAAATTATCATTTCACGAACATATAAATCAATTAACTAAAAAAATTAATTCTTTGAATTCAATGCTATTCAATCGTAAAACAAATTTACCCATTAATTGTCGCTTAATGTTATTTCACGCACTTACTTATTGACGTATTAGTTATGGTATTGAAATATACGGCAATACTAGTCGATCGATGTTGCATCCATTGCAAGTTGCAATGAATAAGGTACTAAGAAATCTTCAAGAGCAAAATAAATTTTGCAATGTTAAAGAATTACATCAAAATTTTTATGTACTTCCTGTTAATTTATTATTTAAATTAACAATTGGTAAACTAATATACAAATATATTCAATCTGATAGCAATAGGCCTGCTTCCAATATTAATAAAGAATATTTTGTCAACAGAACTGCCAATCATGAGTGTGAGACTAGACTATCACAAACTAACTATTTGTATTTTCATTACAATGTCAACATTTTTAACTCGATTACTTTTTCTAGTGTTCAAATATGGAATAGTGTACCCGATTCCATAAAACCGGCTAAAATGTATATAATTTTAGTATCCTATATAAATCTTTTTTATTCAAGAACTGGTAAGCTATTCTGATAGAAGCAAAAATGACTAAAGTATATGTATATATATATGTATATATATACATATACTTTATACATATATATATAGATTGGATGTCTTGATTGCTATAAACGTTTAACTGCTTTATATGATTTTAATTTGCTATGTGTTAAGGGCACATGTTGGTGCTTTCGTGGCCTTTCTGTCCTTTTTCACTTTGTCTCCATGTATTTCTGGTGTGCGGTTTTACCGGAGTGGGATGGACGTGATTCAATTCAATTCAAAGCACTTTCCCTTACCATATCGGCGACCAGCTAGATAGAGCAATGCTCTCACTAGGGACCGATTAAATGGCATTGGGATTGTTTTAATTTTGCATCATTGATTATGTTGTAATCTTGCACTTTTATTTCTCTTTTTGTACACTTTGTATGTATGTGACTTCACACTGATGTTTGTTGTCGGAAAAAAAACATACGTCTCTCTCTCTCGGCAGAACACCTATCAGACAGTTTAAAGGGCACTCGTCAGCGATGTCAATCAATCAATCAATAATAATAATTTAACGTAACTGAAATTATTTAACGGATGAATTGATATAAAGGGATTTACAAATTTGATGTAATTGACAGATATGGAAAGAAAACGACAGACTGCTGAAATATGTATTTTAAAGTTTAGATTTGATTCAAAAATCACACCAAGATTTCGTCCAGATTCTGTGGGAATTATTTGGATAGTATTAAATGTCATTATTGAAGCTAGTTATTTTTAGTCCCGTGTTGTGTCCGGGTTGTTTGAAGAATTAACCAACCGGTGACTGCACGTGTCGTAGAAGGCGACTAAAAAACTAAGATCTAAACCAACGTCGGAAAGGACATTCGGTTGGTGAGCGTCAGAAATTGCTACAAGCATTTAAAAACTGAAAATGGAAAAGTCTCAAGTAGGGGATTGACTGATGATATGTTGTGGGACAGAGAGGATTTGAGACAGTCTCTTTGTATCGCGACCCTAGTTAAACTGGGATTCAGGGAATATGATGATGATGATGATGATTGAAGCTAGTTATTTTACTAAGCTGCTGTTGGGTGCCGATGAGAACATATTCAGTTTTTGAAAGATTGATAACAAGCCCATTAGCTCAAAACCAGTAATGAACTAGATGTAAGATGGTAGATGTAAGCTATGGCAGAGTATCAAGAGAATCGGTGCTAAAGAACGAGGTGTACATGTAAATCTGAGTGTAATCAGCGTAAAAGTGAAATTTAGTATAGAATCAGTTAGCAAGTGACTTAAGGGACTCAAGTATATATGAAAAGTATATGTGAAAAGGAGGGGACCAAGCACAGAACCCTGCGGGACTCCACAAGGTAGAGTACAGGATGGAGATAAAGTGTTTTCAATGTATAATTACAGATTGGTTGCGCTGTGACAGGTATGACGAGAGTAGGCCATGCATGAGCCATGTCAGAGATTCCGAAGAAAAATTAAGTCTTGAAAGGACTATACTGTGGTCTATGATGTCAAAAGCAGCAGAGAGATCGAGAAGAACTAGGGCATAGACGTTCTGTGCGTTCATGGCTAGAAAAAGTTGGTTGTGAATCTTGGTTAGTGCAGCTACAGTTAAGTAGAATTTAGGATAGGCAGATAAAAGGTAAGAGTGATGAGAAAGAATCCAAATGAAGACAAAGACATGAGTATATAATTCTTTCAAGGACTTCGGAAATGATGTCAAGATTAGAAATTGGCCGATATTTGGAAAGTTCATGAAAGTTCAAGAAGGCGTCCTTACCTAAATATATTTAGGTAAGGGCGCCTTCTTCAAAAGAGAAGTGACAACGTATTTTTTAAATGAGATGCAAAGACACCTTCACTAAGTCAGAGGTTTATTGAGTAATAGAAGGCACAAATGCGTCGATGCAGGATTTGATTAGTTTAGTTGGAATGAGATCCAGAGGAAAGGATGAATCAGACTAGTTAAACGAAAACCTGATATTGTTGATGAGGAAGAATTGCAATTATCAGCAAATGAGAATGTTAAAGTAGAAAAGGGTATGGAAGAGTAAAGATTTACAATTTTTCACTGAAGAATTTCAGGAACGGTGAAGCGAGAAAGGCAGAAGCGACGTTGGAAGGAAGAGATTGGGTATACTTCTACTGAGCAGAGAATCCACTGCATTCCAAAATGTTGTGTGTTTTGCTTATTTTCTGTAGTGAGGTTTTTAATATAAGAGCTTTTGGATTTAGCAATTAATTTATGAACAATAGAATAAATTTACAATATACCTATAATAAAATTTAATATGCCTAAATCTCTGCTTGAAGTCTACATCGAAGTTTCTTTTGCTTAAGAATTTCAGGAGTGATAAAAGGCTTAATTGGTCGTGAACGACAGACTATTGAATTGAGAGGAGCATGCTTGTTTAGAAGAGCTTGATTATGGACTCGAATTGTAGACAGAAGCTAGAGAAAGAGTGTTCTGTATTACAAAAGATAGCAGAAGAGAGGATATCGGAAGAAAAATGATCGGTATTTATAGAATATAATTTCTTAATCGTTTTAATAATATAAGATTGATAGCAGACAATTTGTGATGGTATTTTACAAGATACCATGCTGTAATCAGAAAGAAATAAATCAAACTTCGAAGCTTTGGAAATGTGGCTATGGAAAGGAATGAAAAAAATAGCTGGACCCAAAAAGTTACAAATGAAGACGTTCTGGGAAGGGTTGATAAAAATATTACAAAAGTAAATTTAACAAATGTTATATGTATATATCAAAATGCAAAAATTGTACAGTTGATAAAAAATGTATTACGAACGAGGACTAATAAAGACACATATTATGGTGAGAAAGTTTACTAAAAGAGGTCAACATATTTAGAATGGAAGGAAAGACTATCAGAGTCAGACCGAGATTAGGAACATTAGATGATTTAAAAATCCACTCATATATGGATATGAAGAGAAAAAGGACAAAGGGAGTGGATGCGTTATATTCCGTGGGCCTACCAGTAGAGGCAGTTTACTTAGAGCAAGATTAGGCCTACTAAATTACAGAGATAGTTAATTAAATATTGAGCTAACAAAGTAACACAATTGTCGAACCAAACAACACTTCTTTCAGTGCGAATAATCTTTAATGTATATATTTTAAAATCATCTAATTTCTGTAAATTAAAATGTCCAGTTCCAGTGTGATTAATCCTATTGTATGAAGGTCTGTGTCAACATTCTATTAGTAAGTTATCCTTTGCCTTAAATTCTATCTAAAGATAGCATTTAATGCAAATGGTAACTTTATTAATAATTATAACTTTATTTTGATAACTTTACTACTAATTACTAAATATTAAAAAATATTTTAAATAAATAATAAATATTTTCAATTTTAAGTTAACCTGTACTTTTGGAAAAAATACTATTGCTGTGAACGATTCCTCCAGCCTAATTTATTTCGCAGAAATTTGGCTCTTGCGACTCCAAAATGTAAAAATGTAAAATAATAGTCCAATATTTCATAATGAGCTTCTAAGAGAAAGTTGCCTACAATATTTTATTCATTATAACGTGCAATGTACATTAACTTTAAATTACGACTTTGCAAATCCATTAATTGCACCACTTTTTAAAGCTTTTGAATTTAATTTTTCGAAATAGTGTCTTGCTGTTTTACTCGCTTTCTTTATAAACTGCAACTATTCTTGATATATAACTTAAATCCAATTATATACATGAAAGTGTTTCCTGAATGTGTTTCATATGAATGAATAATTCCTAGATTAATTTTAATTTATTTTTTCTGGATGGTAAATAGACTTGAAAGCGATATGTATAAAATTTAACAGGTTGTTAAATATTGATAATGAAAACGGTTGTTCGATAGTGCAGAAGTTTCTTAACGTTTCGGTGCATCTGGATCTCATACATAGGCCATGGCCACGTGTTTATCATGAAAGTGTAAGACTGAGATTTTACTGTAATTGAATAATGTCCAAATTCAATTTCAAGCTTTTATTGTCAATTGAGTAACATAGTTTAAATAATAGTATATTTTTAAAATAATCATCAATAAAAATTACAACAGTTAATAATAACAACAATTAGAGTGCTACAGTCATCAATGACAACATCGAGCACTATTGAGACAAATTCAAGCCAGCGAGCAAAAAGAAATTCCAAAAACGGTGCAAATTCCAAAATACAGAAATCCAGTTCCTAAGTAAAGGAAGTTAAAGAATAAATAGGTGGTTTAGGCGCAAGTCGCTGCTCATGGACACTGGATGGAAAAGAGAACTGCTCATAGGAAAGCAAAGGCCTATGTGATTCAAATGAAGATTTCCGAAGATTGGATGGAAGAGAATTCCAGATCTGCGGTTCAGCATGCTGGAAAGAACGATTAGATAGCTTAGAGCGCGAAGGTAAGCTAGGTCTCAAAAGAGTAATTAAACTTAGAAGACCAAGTAACAACAGGCTGCATCACTTTAATCATGTGAGACATATAAATTTGTCCAGGGATGGTGAAGAACTTATATGTTAACGAAGCTGTTTTGTAAATGATACGCTCGTTAATCTTTAGCCCGAGCAAAGACTTTAAAATTGGTGTAACATGTGAGTACTTGGAACTACAAAGAAATGCTCGCACAAGAGAATTCTGAACAAACTGCAACCGATCAATCTCACAACCAGGGAGATATAAAGAATCAAAGGATCAATAGAGGCGTAGAATTTTTAGGTATACTAAATTAACAAGAATTGAAATAAATAGTGATGTTTCTTTTCAGTAGAATATATATGGATCTCATTATTCAAACATAATTTAAATATATGAATTTTAAACCATCAACAAAGGATCAATATAAGCGTAGATTGTTTGCGTATACACAATTTTTGAAAAATAGTAGACCTAATAGTAAATAAACATAAAAATAGGAAGTGATAGCAATAGTAAACCTGGATTTTATATGAAAGCCTTCAAATATATAACTCTGATTAAAAAGATACTACGATTTACAGTTGATAAATTTATAAATGCTCAATGAAAATCCTGCATTCAAAAAATATGGATATTTGCTGATTGATAGAAATGAGCTTAGATTCATTACCTTTTGCGGAGCACATAAATGTAATTTAATGGATTTCACACCCCTATTCTAAGTGTGTACCTGTATTGACTTTCAGCATAATTCCATTGAAGTTTTATCTACAGATAGTTTCGACCAATTTGGCGCTGAACATGCAGTGCTGGTAGATTTGTTTATCAGTTCCTGTAAAATAAGAAGCATTGATGATGGTTTCTTCAGTGGTCTCAGCTCACTTTTTAGACTGGAGCTTGCGTTTAATCGTCTGGTTAGCATTAATAGAAAAACATTTACAGGTCTATCCTCGTTGCAATTCCTAGATCTTAAAGGAAATCGAATTACTTATCTTCAAAACGATGTCTTTAAAGAATCGAAAAATATTGATACTTTGGACTTATCGGAGAATCTTATACAAGACATCGAATTCGATACATTTAAAGAATTAACTAATTTATTTATTCTTAATCTCAATTCAAATAAGATGACTAATATCAGACGGGGACTCATAGCAAATTTCTCGAACTTGCAGCAGCTTTTAATTAACAACAACTTGATAAGAAAATTGGACAGTAACATTTTCGTCAATTTGACTCAAATCCGTTTAACAATCTCTCTAAATGGAAATGATCTTGACAGCATAAACAATAATTCTTTCATCAATATTCCAAATCTATCTTTACTTCTTTTGAAAAACAACAATCTAAAAAGCATTCCATATCAGGTAAGTTCATCTTATACTAAAATCAGAATTTCAGACATCTTTCAATGTACAGAAATGAATAAAATAATGATCGACAGAAATGTGAAACTAAACGGGAGCCTCATTTATAATTAAGGGTAATGGTATAGCATTATTTTGTTTAAATGGTCAGATTTATGGAAAAGGAATACGGACACAGATAAACATGAATATTAATGAGGCAGATGGAGTCTGGGGTGTGGTAAAAGCTGAGAGAGAATATTATTTTTATTTTCACTAAATTTCACACAGTAATAACATCAATGAACATGTGACAAAAAAGAAAATAAAATTGAAATGAACTAATTGATCAGAATACAGAGATAGTCAAACAACGTGGAAGGAAATGAAGATAAACAAGGATAAGTTTTAGTGTGAGGCGGTCTTGGTCAGAAAGTTGAGAAGTGAATTCATAATGGAGAGCGGTAGAGATGAAAGCGAGAAATAACGTTATGTACAGCACTGCATCGATCAGGCAAGGGCATGGATCTGGCCTCAGGATTGCGGGGCGAACTCAAGAAGTTTCCAACTTTGTTGTTATTATTGGGCGGCGAGCCAATTAAAATTACGATACATATAATATATAATAATTAAATAGTACAGTGCATTATTAAGTAATAATTAAATAGTATAACAATATTTATGAAATTTCATGCTTTTTTATTTTATTCGAGTTAAAATCTCAACATAACCAAGCTAAGATGTTTGCATAATTCTGTCAGTAATATTACATAATTTACATCTTATTCTTTACATTATTCATTGATTTTCTTCAAGATGATACCAGCTTAGGTTACTTCAGAAAACCGGCGCACGACTTTATAATTTTATGTCATAATGCCCGTGTTTTCGCTTCATAATGCCATACTTGATTTAGGCTGATTGAATACATAAAATTAAGATTTTAACTAATAAAAACATATTGGAGGATAATAACATATTAGCTAAGCTCATCAGTAAGAGAAATTGTTGGGGGGCGAACTTTATAAGGTGATAAATTATTGGATGCGATAAGATAAGTTCGGCCCCCTCCGCAAAATTATTGGGAGTTACAATTGCCTTCTTCCACCTCTCCACCAGGATCTCGGAAAAAGGACCAGGGGATAAAGGAGGAAAACGTAAGCAAGGTGACATGGAAGCTACGGAGGCGGGATTTGGAAACGGGTCGGGCTAGAGATAGCTAGGGATGTAACGAGAGAGAGAGAGAGAGAGAAAGAGAGAGAAGGAGAGAGAGATATAAAAGTGATTTAAAAACTCAGATATATTCGCAATGGAATTGAATAAAAATAGTCACTAGAAATAATTTCAACTAACCCAATTCGAAGCAATCTACTGACTGAATATCGAATTGCAACCATATAATTGACACATTAAATTCTGCATTATTTCTGAAAGTATTCGTCTATTTACCTAGTGAATCAATTAGTTATCTTCCTCGAAACAACATCTGCAACAGAAACTACATGAATAGTCCTCATCAACAACAGATTTATTCATCAATATTCAATTATCAGCAATATTCAATTATCAGCAATATTCAATTATCAGCAATATTCAATTATCAGCAATATTCAATTATCAGCAATATTCAATTATCAGCAATATTCAATTATCAGCAATATTCAATTATCAGCAATATTCATCATCAGCAATATTCAATTATCAGCAATATTCAATTATCAGCAATATTCAATTATCAGCAATATTCAATTATCAGCAATATTCAATTATCAGCAATATTCAATTATCAGCAATATTTATCAGCAATATTCAATTATCAGCAATATTCAATTATCAGCAATATTCAATTATCAGCAATATTCAATTATCAGCAATATTCAATTATCAGCAATATTCAATTATCAGCAATATTCATCATCAGCAACGGCCAGCAATAAAAACCAATCAAAGAACACACCAAGACAGCTCTACCGAGAAAAAACTAGTCATCTCTATATCAAAGAGATGCATGTATTAAAAGTTCAATAACTTTGTCAATTAAGTACATATCAGTACATATTTTACACCATTTTGAATAGAAATGATTTGCTCTTCAAAAGAGCATTTTATGTTGCGTGTTCACTATTATTTTTACAGAGGTAATTTTACGCTGCATGTAGCACGCCCGTAATCCTGTACTGGCAATTTATTTTCTGACCACACTCCTATTCGCAAACCAGTAACTTTCACGTTCTTAAAGATATGTAACAAAATTCGCAATATTAGGTAGAATTGGTTGTGATTGAGTATTGTAAATTTGAAGCACCTCGGTCAACTCCTTGCGACTTCATTTTAAATATAATGTGGGGTATCAGTAATTAAAACACAGAGTATGTGTATAATATATACATATATATACATGTATATATATATATATATATATATATATATATATATATATACATTATATATATATATATATATATATATATATATATATATATATATATATATATATATATATATATATACAGGGTGAGTAAAAAAGTGATAACACTTGCAAAAAGTTTGAATATCTCAGGCTATTGCTAA
>CAJHZI010000289.1:0-30000 GCA_905160935.1 Enchytraeus crypticus | reverse complement strand
GACTCTTCAATTCACTTAGCATTGTAATAAAGCTAGTTAATCTTGATCTTTCAAGCAATCTATTGAATGACACCATATTTAATGCAATCAGCGTGCTTGAAAACTTAGTCTATCTGAATCTTGACTCCAACGAAGTTTCAGGCATACCATCTGGATCTTTAGACAAACTAGTCAGACTAGAGGAATTTCTAATTAGAGACAATCGGATCCAGAACATTGAAGAATTCTTTATAACGAACTTTCCAAATCTTATTACACTTGATTTAGGATATAATAGACTATCGGACAAAGACGTCCGATACTTGTCAAATCTTCAATCTCTGCAAACATTGTTATTAGACGGTAACAACTTGACGGGCCTGCACCAGGAAGAATGCATATTTACTTCTCTACCGACTAAAATAGGTAGTCTTAATTTAGCCAATAACAGACTCAGTGAAGGAAAACTGTGCGTAAGTATTCTGTACTTATTTCTGTTATGTTCTGGCATGACGCAGTTCCTAGGTTTACATTCCTGAACATCGTTTGCTTTCATATTTCAGACAAGACAATTTCATAGATCAACAAGTTAATCCATTCACAAAAAGTTTAGGCCTTATCCATATCTTCTGTAGCCTATGCCGTGGGAAAATATGTCGTTTGAGGTCATTTCTCTTTGCTTCCGTCCATTTTCCCTTGTCGCCTAGTACGACGCGTGCAGTTAATGGTTGGTCTGTTCATCAATGTCTTGGATATAACACTTTGTACTTAAATTAACTTAAATTATAGTTTAAATTCTAGCTAAATGTATCTATATTTATTTTGCTGAGATTTAACCTGGCGTATTTTGTAGTAGTAAAGCACGAATTCATGTCTTGCGTCTTTAGTATGTACATGATATACAATGGAACGCGTCATTATCGTCGTTACCATCATCATCATCATCAACAACATCATCATCATGTTCTTCTTCTTCTTCTTGAACCTCGTATTCATTTTAATTCCATTTTAATTAAGGAGGAATACTAATAGAACTTCCCTCCTCTCTGTTCCATACTATATCATCAGTCATTCAACAATCTTTCAAGGATTACATATTAATTGGGTTGATTTAATTCAATACTTAGGAGTCACTCTCTTAAATCATAATTTTAAATGACAGAAAAATAGAATGAGAAGAATATAAGGGAAATTGTTTAGAGCCGTTATCACAATTTTAGAAAGGTTAGGAACAAAGGCAGCTGAATATGGTATTCTGAAAATTGATCAACAGTCATGTAATGTCAGCATTACTCTAAGGCACATCTGCTGTTACCTTGCGAGAGACAGAGTTAAAGAGTTTTAGCAATGCATTTGACAGTGTCTTTACAAATATCTTTCTTACAACTGGCAAAATAGTAGTAATTTGGTTACAATTAGAAATGAGAATTTTGTGAATTTCCAGAGTTCGATTCGGTTCGTTAAAAAGGAAAGTTCGGTAGGCCTACGGTTCGGGTTCGGTTAGCATTCGACAATTTTGGGGGTTCTGTTCGGTTCGGCTTACTTCAAACCAGGGTTCGGGTTCGGTTCGGATTCTGCTCAGTTTCCATCTAAAAAGAGTTCGATTCGTGTTCGAAGTAGTTCGATCTGGTTAAAACTGCACTTGATTAGCATATTAAACAATCAATACTGTCATGGTTATACAGTATGGTAAAAGAACTTCAGAAAAACCCATGTAGTCAATTTCATGTGTTGTAAAAAAAGTGGTAGTTTCCGCGTCTTTGCCTGTTAATAGTTAGACAATGAAAGACTACATATGCTCATAAAATATATATTTTAGCTTCTTTATTGTATCAGAAACACCCTATTTCAACATAACCCGCAAACTGATGCTTCATCAATCTCAGCATACATTTTAACATTAAACATTAACATTATACATTAACATTCTACATCAGGAACGTTGGTTAGTTTGATACGTTAATTTGAAAAGAAAAATGCAATTTAAAAATACAAATATTAAATAGGGATGATTTGGCAAACACGTGGCTACTTCCCAGAAGATTTAGAGAATTTTATAATAATATCTATAAATTATTTTCTATCAATTTAACCAATAGCAAACATTTTAATTTGTCAACGGAGATTCAATTTTTTCTCTTCAGCTTGGCATTGGTTGTATAGTGCTTGATGTTTTGCTTGACGGGTGTAGCACTTTTATTGTTGATTGAATGGTCATTATAATCCTATACTTGTATTGAAAAACATTTGGTTTTGTTGGATATATGCAAAATATCAAGATTTAATAAGCCAAAATTATGTAACTGTAGGCAATTGATATGATTATATTCTCAATCAACATTTTTGTTGTAGTTTAATACAAAATTCAATAAATATGCAACTTATTGTTTACTTAACGAACATCAGTTCATTATATGTGTGTATGAGAAGTTGATAACACTGTGTACAGAATATATGAGCTGTTATGCTTTAATTAAGCTAATAAATAACAAAATTACAATTGCTTTTAATGATAGATCTGCAATCAGAAATTTAAGCCTATTAGTATCGATATCTGCAGTACCTTCAATTTGGCTATCTGTGAGTTTTTAAATTGAATTCGAAATGAGCCTTTGAAATCGATTCCGCCAAAATTTCAGATTTCCGTGTTCGTTACGGTTCGGGTTCGGTTCAATTCACATCTCTAATTCTAATATCTCTCAGGGCACTGCCTATTGGCAGGTCCACGGCATATAACGCCTCCAGTCATCTATATCTTTCGTTTGCCCTTTCTTGTCCACATAAGAGTGGATCCCTATGCACTGTGCCTTCCTCGGCCTAGACTAACATTCAATAGGGAGGGGCGTCTTTCACTGAGAAAACAATCCTATTTACCCTGTCACTAATATACATTTAAATACATAATAAACTAAAACTAATATACTAGTATAGCCCACGTGTACATTTACCAGTTGAGGCGCATATTTTATTTAACACTCCAGTTTCAATTATCAGCACTCAGTCATAGTTTTTGTCAAGTAAAAATATCTATTGCATCTCACTCTCTTAGTGCACTGCCTACTGGCAGGTCCACGGTATATAACGCCTCCACTCTTCTCTGTCTTCCGCGCTCCTCTTCATTTCCACATATGAGTGGGTCTTTAAATCATCTTATACACCGAATCTTGGTCTGCCCCTGCATCTTTTTCCTTCCATTCTGCCTTCTATGACCTCTTTTAATAGACCTTCCCCCTATGAATGTTTCCTATCTAACTCTTCTTTCTATTTCTTAACACATTTCTCAATTGTCTATGTGCCAACTCTCTCCAGAACTTCCGCATTTGTAACCTTTTGAGTCCAGCTAATCCTCGTTACATCTATTGAATATGTAATGTTATTGTAAGTCATTTAAGACTAAATTAAAAATAACATGTAGGCCTATGTAGGTAAATTTTGAAATTTTCAAACGCTTTTCTCAGTAGTGATCCGTCTATAAACTGCTGAATGCACATGTAGGTCTAATAGAAGTATTTTTTTCTAGTATTACAGTATATTTAGACTATTTCAAGTTATTTAGACTAATTCATGTATGCAGTTAATCGTATGAACATATGAACATTAGTAATCATTCTGTTTTCTGCAGCATGTCATCAGAGCTTAACGTTAAGAATCTCCAGTGGATTGTCTTTCTCACTTTTAACCACGGTAATCAAGTGTGCCCAATAATTGCAGTAGATATTTGCCAATGCACGTTTATGGTGATTTATTACAGAGTTCAATGTTTGAACAAGTATCGCTTCTTCACATTCTCATGTTTATCGCTTCTTCACGTTCAACATTTTCATTGGTATTCTAATGCAAGCTTGAAAAAACAGTTGAGATGAAAATGATTGTGAGATTCCGTTCTAGCTCAAGAAGTCTGGTGAGATTGAGTTCGGTTCGGTTCGGCTTGGCCAGAATCAGGCTTCGGTTCGGTTCTGGTTCGGCTAGTGTCAGGGTTCACGTTCGGCTCGGGTTCAGTTAGTAGCAGAGTTCTGGTTCGGTTTGGCCAAAATTTTAGAGTTCAGGCTTCGGTTCGGGTTTGGTTCGATTCCCATCTCTAGTTACAATACTATTTCGGTTTATGGCATTTAAATATTTTGTATGATTACAATAGATTGAATTTTTAAATTATCTAGCTTTTAAATAAGCTAGTTAAAGAGGGTGAAATAAATAGAGGGATTGATTTGGAACACTTAGGTTATTTAGAGTTTGGGAGATTACAAAGGAAATATAATATTGCCTATTATAAACGATGATTATGTTGCTACAATTAGATTTAAAATGTGGATCTTCTTCGAAAAATATTAAATACTGAATCTGCATCTAAATTGGATTAGCACACGTTGACCAGTTTATTGTATGGTTTGCAATATGTTACCAAATCTGGTTAGACTAAATATTTGCATAAAGGCTAGTGTAATTCTTTTTGAATTCTTTATTAGTTTCGTTTTGTTTGCTTTTGGCTGGAGCCAGTGGCGAAGTCGGTACGATATTCGACCGCGGATCAGTAGGTGCGGGTTCAAATCCTGGGCTCGCCCGTCACTGACATCGCTTCCGAGTGAGGAAACTGACGTTAACCTTAGCTTTACCTTGGCTTTTGTAGCTTTTTTTATCTGCCGTATAATGGTGAATAAATAATATATAATCTCTTTCATTCGTCCTAACAAATTTAGTAGCAATTTCTGGAACATAGGCGCTCATCAATCGCATGCCGTTTCTAACGTTGGTTTGGATCTAAGTGCTTTGATCGCCCTCTAGGACACGCGCATTCACCGTTTGGGAATAATGTGAAATTCGTCTATAGACGAGAATTAGGGAAATTAAATCTTAAACAATATTTTTAAACTAAGCGTTTGGAGTCGATTGTTCTGAACATGTTTAATTTTTCATTCCTTCAATCTTACCTTATTTGTAATATTGCTAAAGAGAAAGACTAAAAAGGTACAATTATAAAGTAGTACCTTTATTTACTTATATTTGAATTAAAATGTATTAGTTTCTCTAATACTTTCCTTTCTATCATTTCCTATCCCTATATACCTATCTCTGCCTTCCTATTTTGTAAATGCTATAAGAAATCGGAAGAAGAGTTGGATAAGACACATTCTAAGGGAAGATAGTTTTCTAAAGGAGGTTATAGAAGGTAGAATGGAAGGAAAGAGAAGCAGAGGCAGACCGAGATAGGAATGTTAGATGATCTAAAGATCCACTAGCATGTGGACATAAGAAGAAAACGGAAGACAGAGAAGAGTGGAGGCGTTATATACCATGGACCTGCCAGAAGGCAGTGCACTAAGAAAGAGAGATAGTTTCTCTAATGGAGTCCTTCGTATTTGCATATACTCAAGACCAAAAAATTGTCAAACAATTTTTATGTAGTATTTAGAATTATATTTTTTTTAGCATAGTATCGTCTATTTGTTTGTTCTTCGAAGCACAGCTCATACAAACAAAAGGAATGTGCATGTAGTTATATAAACAAATAACAATACGAAAGAGGATACCATAAAAGAGCCATAGCTCTGTTCGGTAATACCATAATTAGCAGCTATAGCAGAGTCTACTTAAGTCTGAAATACAAAAAATTCTATTATATTACTAATTGCAGTAAAACCAGTGGTATCCAAATAATTGAACATTTTCAAATTAGGAAATAGCCAGACACTGGCAAGTGAAACTCAAAATAAATGTTAAAAAACATCTCTAAATTATTACAAATTAAATAAGTAAACTAAGTTCATATCTCTAAATAGCGGAAAACTAACTATTTAAACTAAACTTTAGAGTTCATAGAAAAATAATAAAACAAGAAAAGGAAAATACAATGAAACAACTGTAGTGTCAAATTACCTAGTTCAAGCGTTCAATGAGAGCTTTACTAATATAAATACATAGAGGCTTAATTGATATTGATTAAATATTAAACTTAAAAAAATCTTTCTTAAAATTAGAAATAGACGTAGTTCTTTTTATAACATCTGGCAAATTATTCCACAATTATTCTGGCAAGGTTGCCAAACACTTTCGATATGCTTAATAAAAGATTTAAAAATATTGTCAGTTTAGGCTGCAAAGCTCTACGAACTTGCTTGTTACATGCGACAACTCACATATTTGTCATATGATTACAAACATGGACAACCGTATGTTCTTAGATTTTCATGTAATTTATGGATATACATTATGCAATACATGTATATATGTATCATCATCATCATCATCATCATCCTATATATATATATATATATATATATATGTATATATATTATATATATATACATATATATATATATATATATGTATATATATATCGTACAATTTTCATTTTCTTAGATGCTTCATTTGATTTGTTGTATCCTTCTACATCTCAGTGATTATTCATAACCGTTGCGGTTGATAGCGCGCTGATAGCTGCCTGGGCGGATTTACGAGTAACCTTCCAATACCTTCGGGATTTATTTTTATTCAAAGCTATCATAACTCGGTCATGCAAGATATACAGGGTGAGTAAAAAAACTGATTACAACTGCAAAAAGTTTGAATATCTCATGCTATTGTTAATATTTTCCAATATTTAAAACTTTTACCAATTATTAAAAAAGGACTAATTTCTGATGGGGTGGCTAATTTTCATCCATTTTGGTACATTGATTGGAAAGTTGTGCAAGTTTCTGCAGAGCGACCACCCATTTTTTAATGTACTGTAAATATAAATTATATTTAATTTTATTTTTATTTTAGCCCTAAAATGGGCCTTTGTAGTGGTTCAGAATGAACCAGTTGTATCTGCCATCATTGCTGACTGTTCGATATGCTTTCATCCTGCTGCTACGAAGAACTGCAGTCGCTTTCGGAACGCTAAGATAGCCTTGTTGACTCCAGCTTGGGGCACTCTCTCCCAGATCGATAATAGTACTTCCTGCAGTTCTGTCTTATTTTAGGCTTCGACTGGTGTTTCTAATAGAGATGCAGCATGGTTCCCCAGGCATAGTAATCCAGAGGATTTAGATCGGGAGAGTTTGGAGGCCATTAATTCTTCTTATTGAAATCCTGGTTTCTCTCGCTGATCCATTCCTGTGCATGACGAGATGCATGAACCGGAACACCGTTCTGCTGAAAGATGAAACCATTTGGTAGAAGAGCATAGCAATCATCAAACAGCTCCGGAAGCAAAATTTTGACGTAATACTGAGAGTTAACCTTGACATTCTCGTCAATGAAGTGCAATCTGCCCTTACCATTGTAGAAAACGCCATTTTTAGGTAAAAATGGGGGGTTGCTCTGCTGAAACTTGCATAACTGGCCAATCTATTTACCAAAATGTGTGAAAATTGGTCACCCCGTCAGAAATTAGTCCTTTAGTAATTGGTAAACGTTTTATTGGAAAATATTAACAGCAGCCTGAGATATTCTAACTTTTTGCAGGTGTAATTATTTCTTTACTCACCCTGTAGAATAAACAGACCCATCCAAATACAAAACGGGCCATTCGTAACCTAACTTCGCTCATTGACGGGAAGATTAACTAACTGGGTTAAATCCCGCCCCAATCCACTTTGGTCCGCACTATTTGCTACAGTTATATTCCGACAATATGCATAGTAAGACATAGACAATGATTCAATCATAAACATAGACATCGATATCAACCTAGACATATTCATAAAAACATGTAAAGCTAATATTAACGTCAGTTTCTTCATTCGAAATCGATGTCTGTGAAGGGCGAGCCTATGATTTTAACCACGCACATACTAATCGCGGTTTAATATCTTACTGACTTCGTTACTGGCTCCAGCCAGTGATAGACAAACATAAATATAGACATACTGTACATGTAGACCTATACAGAGAAATGGACATAAACATAGACATAAATATAAACAGAGATATAGACAATGATAATTACATAAACATAGACTGTGACAGAGACATACTGCAGATATAGGCATAAACATAGATAAGGGCATAAATAAAGACATACATATAGACATAAAAATTAGGCATAGACGTTATGTCTATGCCTATTTTTTAAATAGTCATAGACATTTCATAAATATAGACATAGACATAACATATAAATTGGATAAATAGGATGTGGAGTTTGGACAAGATTAAAATATTTCGCCGCTGCTGTTTAACATCTATTATGAGGCAACGATGGAGGAAGCCATGGAAGACATAGATGAAGAAATAAAAATAGGAGGGAAATTGTTACAAGATGAACGATTTACAGATGACCAAGGAATGGTAGCGAGCAGCGAGACTGGACTCCAGAAGATAATGGATAGTGTGAATGAAACAGCATTGAAATATGTCATGAAGATTAACATCGAAAAGACCAAGGTTATGAGAGTGTCCAATAAAAAAGTTTAAGTTAATATTACAATACGGAATTGGAACAGGTAAATAATTTGAAATGTTTGGGTCATATTATAACAGATGACGGGAAATATGAGACTGATACATGCTGTAGGATTGCACAAGCAAAAGCGGCCTTTGGAAACAGGAAACAACTTTTAACAAAAAGTCTAAAGAAAGACACAAAGATAAAGATAGTGAAAACTTTTGTTTGGACCACGTTATTGAATGGATGTGATATTTGGACCTTATGGAAGGAAGATATTAGGAATCTAGAGGCATTGGAAATGTGGATTTGGAGAAAAATGGAGAGGATTAGCTGGACTCAAGAGGTTAAAAATGAGGTAATTCTGGAGAGAGTTGGTACCGATTGACAGTTATTTGTTTTATTTATTTAAATGATTCAATGATTTCATACATTAGAGATAGAAAAGTCTCACAAAATACAGCAATTCACATGAAATGAAAAGGTCCGAAAACTCTAACATGTGCCCTGATAAGAGAATAAAATAATAAAAGATTTAAGCATCATTACATTATAAAAGCATTTAGACCATTGCAATGGTCACAATATTAACAATAAAATACATATAGGCCTACATTCTAAGCTATAAAATCAAATATTTACTAAAATCAATTTTATCTATATTGCTTTTAAATGAACTAACACTATTTGTCCTGACCACGGAGTCGGGCAGTGAGTCCTAATGTTCACGGACTCTAATAGAAAAAATTTCTTCTATTTTTGACTCTGTGATGGTCAATATAAAACATCAGTGAATGACCACGAGATTGCCTACTAGACAATAGCAATCCATAGTCCTCCGGTGTACCACCAATGAGCCAATTTAAAATTCTAAACGAAATTCCAAATTAGAATGTAGCCGTCTACGTTCAAGAGTTTTCAAATTAAAAAATATTAATCTGTCTTTATAGGGCATGTTTTCTAGCAGTGCAATTCGCCTAATGAAATTCCGTTGCACCGATTCAATTTTTAAAATATGACCTACCAAATGCGGTGACCAGATAGGAGAGCAATAATCCAGAATAGGCAGAATATATGATTTATATGCAATAATTAACAGTCTGGTATCACGATTTTTGAAGGCTCGAAATAAAAAGGAAATACGCTGCTTAGCCAAAGACACTATCTTAGCTATATCTGCAGAAAAATATAGTTTAGAATCAACCACCATATCTAAATCACGAAACTGAGCAGCATAATTGATTTCAATATATTCTACTTTATTAAGTTTATCCAAATTTGAAACGTCTTTATTAGTTATATTCATCAATTTTCATTGAGATTTGATTCAGTTGACTCTCCAGTGTTGAAACAGTTTTGCGCAACTGATTGATTTCACTCATGATATCGTCTCGACATATCTTACAGTTCCATCCAATGGTATCAATAAGTTTTATGATCAATTGATGATCAGATACATCTACTCCACAGCATTTAAGATGGTAATGTTTATCACACGTGTAGCACCGTAAAGAGTTCACACTAGTGCCAGATTAATTGAACACAACACACATCAAATCGGTTTTTTTATTTTGAGGTGTAGGATTAAGATTGACCGAGATTACAGGTTGAGTCTGAGCTTGACTTGACTTCCCGATAGCAGCTAGCTTACCCTTTTTAGTAACCTGAGCAAACGGTTCATCACTCACGTATATGAGTCACCTGTTCAGATCTCCGTCGTGGGCATGGCTTAAATAGATTCAGAGTTCCTGATTGGTAAGACTTCTTGGTCAGATGAAATTCGAGACGTCTAGAGGTGTAGACAAGAGACACGTGAAAAAGGTTGTAAGGATCTTTCACGTCGAGACGATATAGACGTTATTGGCTTATCTGCGAGCAGATACGTTGTGTAAAACTTAAGTGTGGTTAAGTGTGGTTTGACTTGAGAGAACAGAGAAAAAGTTGCAAAATGGATCTAAGGCAGAAGCTAAGTATCCTAGAACAAAGGAGTTCTTATAGTCGAATATCTAGAGTAGTTTTGCAGTCATTATTTTAATTTTAAACGTTGAATTTTTAATATATGAATTTGTGTGCATAGTCATATGCCAATATGTTAAGTTTGCTTTCGGAATATTTAACTTTGGATTATATCACGAGTTGCTGTAGGCCTATTTTTCGCGTTATGAATATCGGATATTTTCGTTTAATTGAGCATTGTCTGTAAGTATTATTTAAATCGTGTTTTATTTAATAAAATTAATTTAATTTTTAAACACGTTTTCGTGATTGAAACCTTTAGGATGAATTCAGAAAGCTATTCGAGGCCGGGGTCGATGTTCTTAAGATTATAATAATTTAATAAATATTAGAGTATTATTTCTCTTTGCTCACTTAACACCACTCCTTCTGAACTGATTTCTATTCATAGTTATGTTTATTGCAAATCGTGACTCTAGGATATCTGGGGCCAAGGGCGGTGGAGTTGCTCTCCTACTAAGGAAGCCCTTTACCTTTCTTAGCAATGACTGTCATAAATTTCTACATTTGAAGCAATTTAATTCACTGGTAAATATGGCAGATGTACTCTACATGTCGTTGCAGTGTATCAACCACCATCTTTTTCGAACTATGCCAAACTATTCTCTCTCTTATTATCTTAGGTTTCTACCCTACAACCCTTCCTTACTACTTTTAAGTCAGACTTTGAGATAAAAGGTGACCTCAACATTCACCTTGATAATCACCTTGATCCTTAACTCAGCAGTTTATTACTTTGCTATCCTCCAGCAATGCTGTTGAATTTGTGAATATTACTACTCATATTGACCATCATACACTTGAGGTTGTTCTTACACCAAGTCTCTCTGCTATTGATCTTTTCAGTGTTGTGTTACTATTTTATCTCACTTGCCGTCAGACCATGTTCCGGTTGTATTCAATTATAATCAGGTTAAGTCAGATACTAGAAAAAAATTCATTTACTGTTTCATTTAGGTGTATAAATAGGCCTACGTTGATCTTGATTTCTTTTGTTCTGATCTTGACAACTCGACTTTGATCAAGTCTCCTGCTAATGATTTTGATGATTAGTGAAACACTATAACACTACTATTTCATTCCAAGAAGCTTACGAAATCTAACCCTTGGTTCACAACTGATCCGAGAAAGCTTAAGGCTGCATACTGTAGAGCTGAAAGAAACTGTCGTCATACCCATTCCGATTTTTGAAAACATTTTCTAATTTGCAAGACAAGATTTATCATACTGATATTGCTAATGCTAAGAAAGAGTACTACTTCTCTTTGGTCAGTATGGCTGTGAATGTCAAGAGATTATGGAAAACCGTTAATGATCTATTACACAGATATATTTCTCCTTCTCTTCCTTATGCTCTTGTTGAGTCACTACCTAAATAATTTCCCAGTTACTTTATAGATAAGATAAGCATTCTTAGAGCATTTATCACACCGGCTCCTAACTCTACTCCTCATACTCCAGTAGAGACCCATTCCAAGGATGAGCTTTCTAATTTCACTTCAGTTTCAATTGAAGAGATTACTAATTTAGCTTTATACTCTACAGCCAAACATTGTGACTTGGACCCTATCTCAACCCCTCTTTTAAAGGAGTGTAGTCACATACTTGTCCCTGTATTAACATTGACTGTTAATCTCTCTCTCTCTCTGTACTGGCATATTTCCTCGTGCTTTTAAGCTTGCAGTTACTAATATATTGCTTACAAAGCTCACACTGGATAGGAATCATTGTCGAATTATAGGCCTATATCTAATATGTGATACATATCTAAACTCTCTGAAAGAATTGTTCTTCAAAAGCTTTCTACTTATCTCACTTACAATAATCTATTTAATAGCATCAAGCTGCTTATACTAAGAATCGTTCAACTGAAACGGTGCTTCTATCTGTGTGCTATTCTATTGGCAATGCCATATGCACGCAACGCTTAACTGGATTATGTATGCTTGATCTTTCGGCCTCTTTTGATACCATTGACACAATATTCTTCTCGAACGTCTTTCTTCCTGGTTTGGTATGCGTGGAATTGTTCTTGATTGGTTTTCCTCCTATCTGACGGACCTTCATTTAGTGTGAAAGTAATGGAGTACATCTCTTCGCCTTCACACTTAAAGTATGATGTGCCTCAAATCACCGTTCTTGGTCCTATCCTCTGCAGCCTCTATACAACACCCTCCTGATCTCTTCTAATGCTCATGGTCATGAACTATATGCTGATGACACTCAAATGTACACTTGTTTCACCCCTGACTTCTACTCTGATGCTGAAACCCTCATACAACAATGTTTTCAGTCTATATCCTCTTAGATGTCTGCTAATTTTTTGGCACTTAATCCATCTAAGATTGAATTCTTGTTGGTTGGGACAACTCAACTGCTTTTGAAGCTGAATAAGAAAACTCTTTCGTTATCTTCGGGTATTACCATATCATCTGTTTCTTCTGTGAGAAATCTCGGCGTTTTGCTTGATAAACACTTAACCTTCCACGAACACATAACTTAAACTTAACAAGCATATTTCTTCCATATCCGCGATCTTCGTTGAATTCGGCCATATTTGTCACGTGAGACAGCTGCTACAATTGGTGCTGCTCTTTTGCAATCGAAGTTGGACTACTGCAATTCCCTGTTTTTAAAACTCCCTGGCTGTGAAATTGACCGGGTGCCGTATTTTCAGAATTCTCTTGCGCGAGCAATTTTCTTTAGTTCCATGCTCTCACATGTTACGATTATTTTGAATTCTTTGCACTGTCTAAAGATTAAAGAGCTTATCATTTACAAAACAGCTTCGTTATCCTATAAGTCCATCATCATTCCTGGACAAACTCGTATGTCTCGCTTGATTAAAGTGATGCAGTCTGTCGTTACTCGATCTTCTATATTAATTACACTTGTGAGACCTAGCTTACCTTCACTCTCTAAGCTATCTAATCGTTCTTTCCAGCATGTCGCTCAGCAGATCTGGGATTCCCTTTCATCAAATCTTCGAAAATCTTCATTTGAATTACATTAGCCTTTGCTTTCTTATGAGCAGTTCCATAAGCAGTTGAAGACCTATTTTTCATCTCACTTTTCCATCCACTGTCCATGAGCTGCGACCTGCGCTTAAAACACCTTTTCTTTAATTCCCTTTATCTTTAGACTTATTTTCTGGATTTTTTAATTCGCATCATTTTTGGACTTTCTTTTGTTCGCCATCTTGATTTTGTCTCAATAGTGCTCGATGTTGTCATTAATGACTGTAGCACTATAATTGTTATTATTATTATTATTTTTAAAATAATTTTTTACCCCGGTGAAAAGAACCTGGGGTTTGATAAAAACGATTCGAGCAATACGTGCTGAATCGCCGCCCGGCTACTCGAGGTCATCAATCGGCTTAAAAGAATTGTTGAAGCAGACTGCATTAAATCTTTGCAAAGTCATGGAAAGCCTTTGCCAAAGAAAAGATGTCTCTCGCTTATCGCCGGTTTGCTCTGCAATAAGTCTGCCTATGCCATTAATAAAGTCAACTCCTTCGGGATTCATCGGGCCCATGGTTTCAATAGCCACCGGAACAACTTCATATCCTAAGGACAGATCACGGTATTTATCCAACTTCCTAGAGGCGGCATGAACAGCAGCACCACCGGCTGTGACTGAAGTCGTATTCAGGTAGGAGTTTGCCATAGTGTCAATGACCGTGACGTCCCAAACGGCACATTTACCGTTGCACCAGGGCACTAAAGTCATGCCGTCCGGACGCTTGCCGTCTGATGACTTGGTTCCTTAGAGGAAGGGATGCCTGCTCTCGAAAGTGCTCGCCATATTATGTCATTTAAATTGTGATGGCGAGACATTCTACCTGAGCTTCGTTTGCAGGAGAGGCCGTGGAGACCTAAAGCGTCGACTTCATGACCGCAGGGGCACATGTGAGGCTCGCAAGTTTTCGCCCCTAAACGGAAACTAACAGCTACTCGAATCGCCTCATTACTATTATTAATCGCCTCGTTATTATTATTATTATTATTATTAAAGTCCTTGAAAAATATTTTTAATAAGGCCACAAAAAATTATTACAGAAATATAGGAGCTTGTTTACGGAACTTTAATAACACTGAAACTTTGAACTGGATTCTTTGATGACAAAATTACCAGACTCTGTTCTTCTATTCCTCCCTGTCCTGAGACTATTTCATATCCGTCTATGCCAAATCCTACTCTGTTGTTAAATTTTAAACCTGCTTTCCGTCATCTAATTCTCTGCTCTACCGACTCATCTTGCTCGCTATATGCCATTCCAACCAAACTACTTAAATCTAGCATTGATGCCATCCTACCTCCAATTACCCATCTTGTTAATTTTTCACTTTCTGAAGGTGAAAATTTTTCCATCTACCTTTAAAAACGCTGTTGTTTCTCCTCTGCTTAAAAAGCAATCACTTCCTAAAGATGATCTTTCTAGCTATCGTCCCATTTCAAACTTAAAATTCATTTCCAAAATCTTGGAAAAAATAATCTACACTCGCTTATGCAGCCATCTCGAATCATTTCCATCTATATCTTGTTTCCAATCTGCATATCGAAAGCTTCACTCCACTGAAACTGCTTTACTCAGCATTCATAATTACCTTTGCTTAGCTTTAAACTCTCAAAAGGTATCAGCCCTTGTACTACTTGATCTTTCGCGTGCCTTCGACACCATCGATCATAGCATTCTTACCAGCAGACTTAATGCGTGCTTTGGTATCTCTGATTCCGCTTTCTCTCTGATCTGCTCCTATCTTTCTGATCGCACTCAATCTGTTATTATAGACAATGAACACTCCCCTGAATTACCTCTTATTCGTGGTGTGCCCCATGGATCTGTACTTGGACCTTTACTTTTTTCCCTCTACACTACCCAATCAATTATGTTTTAGACAATGCTTCAATAAAATTTCGTTTCAATGCTGATGATACTCAGCTGTACATCTCATTTTCTAGCTCAGATTCTGATATGAAATTGCAACATCTTTCATCTGTTCTTGACAAAGTGTATTCATGGTTTTGCTGTAATCGTCTCGCTGTCAACCCCTCTAAAACCGAATATCTTTTAATCGGCACTCCCCAGCAAAGAACCAAAATTGCCAATTCCTCTATCCATTTTCAAACTCTTGCTCTCACTCTTACTCCCAAGGCTAAAGACCTTGATGTCATGTTTGATGAAAATCTTGATTTTAAATCCCGTATCTCATCTGTCTGTCGTTCATCTTTCTTCTAGATTCGTCATATCAGACAGATATGGTCATCTCTTGATAAAAATTTATCCATAATTCTCGCCAACTCAGTAGTTCATTCTAAACTTGACTACTGCAATTCATTGCTATATGGTTTACCTTCTTCTTCACTCATGCGTTTGCAACGCGTTCAAAATACTCTAGCACGCGTTGTCTGTCGATCCTCGAGGCTTCAGGCCACCTCTAGTTCCTTGCTTAAAAACCTTCATTGGCTTCCTGTAGTTCAAATAATTAAGTATAAAATTGCTCTTTTAATTTTCAAAACACTCCTATTTGGTAAACCTTCTTAACTTTCTGATCTCCTAATCCAATATCAACCTTCTCGTAAGCTTCGTTCTTCCAATACCCAACTGCTCAAAATTCCTAATATTCTAACTTTGTTAGGTAGACGTTCATTTTCTTTCTTCGCTCCTACTGTTTGGAACTCTCTGCCTCCTGTTCTTCGCTCATGTTTTACTACTTCTACTTTCCGTTATAGGTTGAAAACCCTTCTCTTCCCACCATAGATTTTATTTCATTTTAGTTCATTTTATTTCATTTCGAACAGTTACTATACCATTACATAGGTCTTCAGTAACTTCTAACATTATTAGATCCCCTTTATAGTCTTCAACGCTATTAGATCCTGATCATGGTCTTCAATGCTATTAGGCCCTCTTCGTGGTCTTCAATGTTATTAGACACTCTTCATGATCTTCAATATTATTTGGCCCTCTTCATGGTCTTCAATGTTATTCGGTATTCATGATAGTCTTCAATGTTATGACGTCCTTCTCATGACTTCAATAAGGTAATTCCTGTTACTAAGTGGACCTCGAGAACATTTTACACAGGAAGCAGCAAGTGTGATATGATATCGAGTTTTCGTGTAAAACCCCTTGATTTCATCTATTTGAAGGAAGGTTCAAAATTATCTACCCTCAAAAGTGGATAACACGCTTGTCCTTTAAGCACCCGGGGTCATCCGTTCGAATCCCATCCTCTGAAATCTATCTATTGTGGTTCGAAGTAGATGTTAAACTTTGATTTATAGACTTTATTTTTATCAAGACTTTGGCTGCAAAAATTACATCCTAGAAATTACATGTATTTCCATGAACTAGCTTTAGTGATTTCATATACAGTTATATCAAAGGTTCTGCTATGACTATTGCGTTGTATTGTCTTATGTTCTTGTTGTTCTTATAACACTTAATCTCTGAGAACCTCTGACTTGGGAAACTAGTGACTCACAGGTAGTATTTTATTAATTGGCCGTCGACTATTTGTATTGTTGCTTCTTACTTGTGAAGCACGATAAAAAGACACAATAATAGAAAACAGTCATTTGTAATATAATCAGGGTTTATTATTATAACTTAATTAGCAATTACAATTCTAGCAAGACACCAACATTCTTATCATATAATTATTCTAGACAGGCAATATGCTTTCACAGTTATGACCAGTCCCTAATTCTACCACTTAAACTTGATATAGAAACATATGTATAAATATCTATGTATAAATATCTTTAGCTTTTGCTCCCTATGAATCTTTATCTCTTCCACTATTCTACTATCTTTACTCTAAATTCTTTCTGCTAAATTCTTTCCGTCTGTGACAAACTTCTAAGTCTTTCCTAACAGCCCTTGGCCTTAGCCAGATTCAACTTGACTTGATCTCGACTTAGCTGTTTCTTAACTTCTACTCGACTTTACTCAGCTTGACTCCCTTCTCTTAGACTGCTCTTTCCTTAACTCTCTTCCCTTAGACTCTTCTTTCCTTAACTCCTTATTCTTAGACTATTCTCTCCCTAACTAACTCTTCCTCCTCTATTCTCATCTGAGGACTTTCTATTCCTGCTAAACCGCGCCTTCTTCCTATGTACTGTCCAATAGAATTAATTCATTATATTTAAGATAGTATAATCCTCCAATCACAGTTGCCTTCTTAGTTTGACTTTCGTGATTTATCTTATGATTCCGGCCTTAGATCACACAAACAATTCTCTTTAATCTATCTGACATTCCAAGACAATAAAATTATCACTCGTGCCATTAGCGATCTCTTAATTACTTCTCCAGCATTCGGATGAATTCAGACTTGCATCTTATAACGTCGTCCATCCAAATGTTCATTCCCGCATACTCTCTATTTAGGTCAGTCACTGGCATGCTCAGGTTATCTAAAGAAATCTATGTCTTAGCTCAACTGCTAACCTTTCATAACTTGTAGCCTAATCTTTGATGTATCTTTTCATATAAAATATATGATTATATGTTATAGCATTCCAACACTATTGACTAATTTCATAATTAACAGTATCAGTAGTGCAAGACATAAATTATATCTAATCATAACACAAAATATAAAACATACAATAATCAAAATTACTAAAATAACAATATTCTCTAAGCTACATAATTTACTACTTCGCGTCCATTTCTTACACATACTGCTATTTCGCATTTACCATCATATTATACAGTGTAATCAACTAGATGCTTATATCATTAACAACTGACAAACTTGACGTTAAACTTATTTAACATATTCCTACCAATATTTGATTATGTCTGCTTAGACGACATCTAGTGTAAATTACAGTTTCACTGTGGTGACACCCAATGTATATTTTTAGGTGAGACCCTCTTGATTTGAACATTAACACTCAGTTTCAGCTAACAATAAAGTAATATCAATAATCCAAACGTTATCTTAACTGGATTAAACCCGAAGTACTAATTTACAAGGTTTACACTAAATGAAATCTTTAATTCTACAGTTATTACTACATAATATTTCATTATTTATTAGGGAGCGAATACTTCTGTACCTCTTTTATAATAACAATGTACAGCCGACGTATCTCAGCTACAGTGTAGTCACTACACCTGTATAAATAATCACATATCTATACGGTATTCGTGGTTGCCGCATTCTCTTTACTCTGATAGATTTACGGCTTGATTGCTTTATTGATATACCACACATGTGAGTTTATACGGACCCAAGATGAATATGAAACTTAACTATATTATATTTATTCAACATATTATTTAAACTAGAAATACGATTATGGTAACACAGTTATCTTACATTTCTAATGTTTTACAAGCCTATTTTATCATAATCCTTTTAAAATTACCTAACGATCTATTTGCATTCAAGCTTTATAGCAGTCTGACGACCAGATTTCAGTCATGATGCTGCAATGCAGGATTATACAGCTAATTAGATATATATTTATTTACAATATATTTATTGTTTCTTCTAATACGAAATTACCCATTCATAATTATATCATGTATTTTTAACAGTTTGGAAACGGATCGCAATTTTATGAGCTATATCTCGATGGAAATAATCTGACAAGTCTCGAAAGCCTGAGACCGTTGTCTTGTGGAATGAGAATTGTTTCGGCCTCCAACAATAGACTAACATCTGAGTCTCTCACTGCCCTCAGTCAGTTATCCGATTTAGTCGTATTGAATTTAGACAATAATATAATTGATGTTTTGCCAGAAGGATTTTTTTGCCTGAAGTATAGTCTAGTTCAATTTTCCGTAATGAACAATTTAATACGAAGAATTGATCAAACTAGTATGACATGCGCTGAGATGTTGATAAAATTAAATATGGCCGGTAATAATATGAAAATAGATGATCCGGCTACTTTTACACGTCTAGAAAGTTTGTACATGTTAGATTTATCCAGGAATCAGTTGACGTCAGCTTGTTTCGAGAAATTTCCTACGAAATTCTCAGCAGTTCCCATCATAATGCTACAAAATAATTTATTAACTAATCTTCCCAGCAGCCTATTTTTGCCTACTAGCCTTGAACTGCTGAATATTTCCGGAAATGAAATTAGGTTATTGCCTTCAGTGAGAATGTTCGGTTATGGCAACTATCGGGAAAATTCGTTAAATGCACCGACAGTTGATATCTCCGACAACAGGATTGTCAGTTTAGACAATTTTGATATTGTAGGACACTTCATTAGTATCAGCTTCAGCTCGAATTATCTTACTAATCTTAAAGCTTCGTACATGGAACGTATATACGACGTCTTAGTCCTTGATCTGTCGAATAATCTGTTTTCTTCTGTACCACTCGCTATTCTAACATATCCAAGAAATATTGACTTTTTAAATTTAGGCTCCAATTATATAACCTCAATGATAGCTGCAAGAGAGGACGGAAATAATTCAGATGTGCAGCAAGGTGACTCTGCTGAAGAATTCCCTTTTGTAACTGTTGAGAGTTTGGATCTGAGTAACAATGAATTACTGAGATTTTCGTCGATCCTCTCCAAACCATTCAAATTGATGCGCCTTGATCTAAGAGGTAATAATCTTTCATTTCTAAATAAGGAACTATACGAAGGTTTATCGTCCATCAAAGAGCTATACTTAGCGGATAATCCGTGGATATGCGATTGTCATCTAAGTTGGATCAGAAAGTTGGCCAGTGATGTTGCGATGGATTGGCCCATCTGCTCCGGACCTGATGACCTTGTAAACCAATCCTTAATTTGTTTCAACTCTGGGACTGACTGCGCTGAAACAGACGATTCAGGTGAGTTTAGAGAGATATGTTCGATTGAAAATCATGCAACAACTGAAAGATTAACATACCGGAAATCCCATCGAAATACCATCACGTATCTACACTCCACTGATTCGATTTCTTCACAATATGATATGTCTACAACAGCATATGGAACCGTGGTGGTAGAAACTTGCCTAAGGGTTGAATCCACAGCAGCTGAGATTTCCCATTCCAGCCCACAATTGCCTTTACACAACATAACGGAAAAATTGCCATTAACAATTTCTAATCATCAGAAAATAACAACAAACGAGAATCTATATGATAAAACCCTGTCAAGAAATCGCACGTACAACAACTTTAATTCAGCAACTTATAATTCAACAATTTCCTACTACAAAGGTTCTACCACTTCAAACATCGAGATTTCTGCCGTTACCTCGCAATGTGTCGGAGCGTACCAAATCACTAGAATGATTAACATCAAAATGATCATGGCGACGATGATAACCTCTAATATATTCACTTATGTGATTTAGGTGGCACCTATACTCCTAGGACGTCCCTGACATCATTCTTGTAAGAGGAAAATGACGTTAAACCTTAATTATTATTATTGTGATTGTTATTATTATTGTACATCAAAATAGCAAACATGCATTATAGTCAAATTATCAACTATATTAATATATATCACTTTTTATAACACCACATGTCTAAACCGTGAAGCAATTTAAACCATATTCCGTAAAACCAGTTCAGTGAATGTCCAATATTTTACACGCAGATCAGCACGGCTGGGATTCGAAACCAAGAGGGTTCAATTCACCCATGGATCTATAATTTAAAACTTCATGACTTTAACGCTACTCTCTTAAGACATTCTAATATCAATGTATCAATGGCCATCCAGACGATCGACGTCCCAGCCTATCATGGGGAGGACTAAATGAAACCTATGCACTAATTAGGCCTATATACTAGGGCAAGAATGCACCCTCTCGTGAAATCTCCATAAATTCGTTGAAGCAAACATTTTCCTAAAATTGTAAAGTCACGTATTAGAGTTTATTTATTCCGAAATAAACTTCATCTAATACATTTTCATGAATTAGTGCTCCCTTCTCATTATCTTTCCTTGAATCTCGCTTTAAGTAAGGTCGGGAATTTCTATTTATTACCGGAAACTTAAATTTAAATTTTTTTTACTAAAAACGTCATAGCGTTTCTTTGAAAAATATGGATACGTTTAACGGTGTTTGTTAAACTGGCAGTAATTTAGTTTAGAAATTTTTATTATTCTGAAAAAAGGGAAATTTAATTTATTAGCCTATCTTGATTATATTTGAGTGAGTAGGTATCCTAAGTGATCTTCTTTGCTTGGATTAACGTCTGAAAGCTTTTTGCATAACCCTGGTACGTACACTGAAAGAAAAATCCATGACAATACCAATAAGTTGACTTCAGTCGTATTTTAATTAACTAGATTCTCTTACTTGCGCTTTGGCAATTTCAACCATAATTCATCAGCGTGATGATTGATTGAGATATTTGTAAACATGAACAGATCATGTTACTTTTGATGAAAATTATGAAAGTTTCTCCAATAATTCTTATTTGTGTTATAATATTAAACCAAATTGGAAGAAAACGTATTCCACTTGTGTTACTTGTAAATTACTTTGTTAACTTAATAGTAAAGGTTTATAACCAAATTTACAGGTACATGTAACATGTATGATTTCATTCAATCATTTTCCAGTCAGTAGTTGAGAAATTACTTGTCTAGGACAACATGAGTTTTAAGGAAAAGTTATACATACCTTCATTAGAAATGACAAATTTAGCCTTGTCCAGCCTCGATAACCTTGAAAAATTTCGATCGCGCATAGTCATGTGACCTCGAATAGAAACTCTAGGAAAAACCCAGTTTCGATTCGCTTATAAATACCTTGAGGCGCAATTATCATACGACTATGAGTCATGCGCTGCGGTGAAAACCCGACAGTTTCGATTCGTCAGCACAATTACTAGCGCTGACTGTTAGTATAAAAGCCGAGTTGAGTTCCGAAAAAGTTGATTTCTATTTAAATAAATTTCTTGCGTATATTAAATGGAAACTCAAACGGTGAAACAATTGCGACTTGTCGCAAAACAACGAGGTATAAAAAATGCTATTCTCTTAGAAAGGCAGAGCTCATTAACGCGTCGGCTGGGACATCACCGGTTTTTGTTGATTTGCTCAATTCTTCTGTACCAGATATTCGAGCGGCGGTTTTAGTGCCAACTGAATATAAGAAATCATCGAAGATACATTATGAGAATTTGCTTGACACACCTGTACCTGATATCAAAACTGAGATTCTTACACCAAGTAAGACTGGAGTAATGTCAACTATCGAGTATTATTGGCATTGGCTGGAAAGCTAAAAAACAAACCAAAATTAAAAAGCCGATAAGCGATTCTATTAAAGCGCTAAAGTCAAAAGTTCTGAACATATTCACCCAGTCTAAGACAAACAAATATGACGTCATACAAACGACATCAGCATTAAAAGGATTCACAAAGCAACATGTCATGACGGTAGAGATGGAGTTGATGCAGTGTCATTTCTGAGCAGTATTCAACCACAAGTGCTAGATGTATTAAATAACAATCCTCAGACAAAAATTAATCTAACACTTAGATATACAATGGAGAAAGTTTATTTAAAGTCTGGGGAAATAATATCTTATGACGCTCCTTTTCTCCCTAAAAATGAAATAATTCTACCTTCCACAGATACAGCAGAGGTGTTTGGAAAGGCTACAGGCAAAATGCTAGAGTCAATATCAAATTTTCAGATGCTGGGTAGTAATTGAAGATTTCGTAGGGTGATGAAATTAGAAATAATTACTGTTGAATGCAAACCACTCCGAGGTAGTTCCTACGTTCCTCTTCCTAAAGAATTAGCTGATAAAAAGGCTATTATAAATATGAAGAATGAAGACGAACAATGTTTTAAATGGTGTTTAGCTAGAGCCTTCAATCCTGCGGATGAACATTCTGAGCGTATTGATAAACAATTGAAGAAGCAGGCTGAAGAATTTAACTGGAATGGTACTGAGTTTCCGGTTAAACACCCTCCAGAAACCGATGCGCAGGTCATCACAAAGGGGTACTGCGACCGTTATGTTAGTTTATGTTAGTTAGAATTTGGTGAACATTTGAGAGTAGACATCTTAAAAGAAGTAGAACAAAACGTAGTTGCTAATGACATTGCTCTACAAAAAAATATTGACACGAATCTCAATGTGAATGGTGGCTCAAAGAAAGAAGATTTAGATATGAAGCATAATTTCGAATTAAATTGAATTAAAAAGTACTATATAACTACGTAGAATGATTACAAATAACTGCTTAGGTGATGATTACAAAATAGTAATAAATGCATGTATAAAAATATCATTTCTAATTTATTCTGCAAAGCATATTGTTATTCACTATGTGTAAATAATTCATCTGCTACTGGATGATTAAGAATGGTCATTAAGAAAACTGTTTGTGACAAGTTTGTCAGCAGTATTGATCAGATAGGCATTTGAATGCAGCACTGCTACCTAATGTTATATCACACACCAAGGTCTAGTCGAAAAGGTTTTATAATGTTAGATTTTATATTGAATATACTTTAAAACAAGACATAAAATCATTAGAAATATGCAAAAGGCAGTCGTAGATAAGCTGTGTTTTACCTTTTAATATCCTCTAATGAGCAACGAGGTTTATTTAAATTTGCATTTTCGACGTTGACTGATCTTTTTGTTCATTGTTGTATTTTGTCTTGCACTTAGTTTCTTTTGTAGTTCTCATCATGTCTCTGAAAGTATTCTGCGAATGAAGTATATATCATGTATATATTATATACATATATATATATATATATATATATATATATATATATATATATATATATACAGTATATATATATATATACAGTATATATATATATATATATATATAAATATATACATATACATATATATACATGTATATATATAGTATATATATATATATATATATATATATATATATATATATATATATATATATATATATATATTTTTAAAAATTATTTATTGCTTTATTTCAGGCGTAAAAACCCATAAATGAATCTTGCACATAGAACAATGCAACAAAAACTAGAAAAGCAAATAGTCTGCGCAAAACTTGAGCTATAGGCCTAAAACATTACTTTTAGAATTAGGCATAACTAGGCTATAATAGGCTCAGAACATCACAACACTTAATTAGCATATTAGCATTATCCAGCAAGCACATTCTAAACTTTAATCTGTAATTTGAAAGGATAGTATCAAAACTAGGCAACCCGGTTTCAAGCAGCGCGATGGTTAGGCTGCTGTAACGTTTGTATCCAAAAATATTTTAATGCATTTATTATAGCAAGGTCGAAACTTCTCTAATGAACCTATTGTAAACGACGACCATAGTGCCACATCATAGAAGCACATACAAGAGGATTTGAACAGGACCTTATATATATATATGGATCTATATATATATATATATATATATATATATATATATATATATAAGGTTTAGAGATTAAAGTTTATAAAAAGTTAAAGATTAAAGCTTATTGGATAATGCAAATATGCTAGTTAAGTGTTTTGATGTTCAGAGTTTATTATAGCTTTGCATGCCTATTTCTATAAGGAATTGCCTTATAGCTCAATTTATGCGCAGCCTATTTGCTTTTCTGCTTTTTGTTGTATTGTTGTATGTGCTAGATTCATGTATGGGTTATTACGCCTAAAATAAAGTAATAAATAAATTATATATATATATATATATATATATATATATATATAAAATATTTATTACTTTATTTTAGGCGTAATAACCCATACATGAATCTAGCACATACAACAATACAACAAAAAGCAGAAAAGCAAATAGGCTGCGCATAAATTGAGCTATAAGGCAATTCCTTATAGAAATAGGCATGCAAAGCTATAATAAACTCTGAACATCAAAACACTTAACTAGCATATTTGCATTATCCAATAAGCTTTAATCTTTAACTTTTTATAAACTTTAATCTCTAAACCTTATATATATATATATATATATATATATATATATATATATATAGATCCATATATATATATAAGGTCCTGTTCAAATCCTCTTGTATGTGCTTCTATGATGTGGCACTATGGTCGTCGTTTACAATAGGTTCATTAGAGAAGTTTCGACCTTGCTATAATAAATGCATTAAAATATTTTTGGATACAAACGTTACAGCAGCCTAACCATCGCGCTGCTTGAAACCGGGTTGCCTAGTTTTGATACTATCCTTTCAAATTACAGATTAAAGTTTAGAATGTGCTTGCTGGATAATGCTAATATGCTAATTAAGTGTTGTGATGTTCTGAGCCTATTATAGCCTAGTTATGCCTAATTCTAAAAGTAATGTTTTAGGCCTATAGCTCAAGTTTTGCGCAGACTATTTGCTTTTCTAGTTTTTGTTGCATTGTTCTATGTGCAAGATTCATTTATGGGTTTTTACGCCTGAAATAAAGCAATAAATAATTTTTAAAAATATATATATATATATATATATATATATATATATATATATATATATATATATATATATATACTATATATATACATGTATATATATGTATATGTATATATTTATATATATATATATATATATATACTGTATATATATATATATACTGTATATATATATATATATATATATATATATATATATATATATATATATATGTATATAATATATACATGATATATACTTCATTCGCAGAATACTTTCAGAGACATGATGAGAACTACAAAAGAAACTAAGTGCAAGACAAAATACAACAATGAACAAAAAGATCAGTCAACGTCGAAAATGCAAATTTAAATAAACCTCGTTGCTCATTAGAGGATATTAAAAGGTAAAACACAGCTTATCTACGACTGCCTTTTGCATATTTCTAATGATTTTATGTCTTGTTTTAAAGTATATTCAATATAAAATCTAACATTATAAAACCTTTTCGACTAGACCTTGGTGTGTGATATAACATTAGGTAGCAGTGCTGCATTCAAATGCCTATCTGATCAATACTGCTGACAAACTTGTCACAAACAGTTTTCTTAATGACCATTCTTAATCATCCAGTAGCAGATGAATTATTTACACATAGTGAATAACAATATGCTTTGCAGAATAAATTAGAAATGATATTTTTATACATGCATTTATTACTATTTTGTAATCATCACCTAAGCAGTTATTTGTAATCATTCTACGTAGTTATATAGTACTTTTTAATTCAATTTAATTCGAAATTATGCTTCATATCTAAATCTTCTTTCTTTGAGCCACCATTCACATTGAGATTCGTGTCAATATTTTTTTGTAGAGCAATGTCATTAGCAACTACGTTTTGTTCTACTTCTTTTAAGATGTCTACTCTCAAATGTTCACCAAATTCTAACTAACATAAACTAACATAACGGTCGCAGTACCCCTTTGTGATGACCTGCGCATCGGTTTCTGGAGGGTGTTTAACCGGAAACTCAGTACCATTCCAGTTAAATTCTTCAGCCTGCTTCTTCAATTGTTTATCAATACGCTCAGAATGTTCATCCGCAGGATTGAAGGCTCTAGCTAAACACCATTTAAAACATTGTTCGTCTTCATTCTTCATATTTATAATAGCCTTTTTATCAGCTAATTCTTTAGGAAGAGGAACGTAGGAACTACCTCGGAGTGGTTTGCATTCAACAGTAATTATTTCTAATTTCATCACCCTACGAAATCTTCAATTACTACCCAGCATCTGAAAATTTGATATTGACTCTAGCATTTTGCCTGTAGCCTTTCCAAACACCTCTGCTGTATCTGTGGAAGGTAGAATTATTTCATTTTTAGGGAGAAAAGGAGCGTCATAAGATATTATTTCCCCAGACTTTAAATAAACTTTCTCCATTGTATATCTAAGTGTTAGATTAATTTTTGTCTGAGGATTGTTATTTAATACATCTAGCACTTGTGGTTGAATACTGCTCAGAAATGACACTGCATCAACTCCATCTCTACCGTCATGACATGTTGCTTTGTGAATCCTTTTAATGCTGATGTCGTTTGTATGACGTCATATTTGTTTGTCTTAGACTGGGTGAATATGTTCAGAACTTTTGACTTTAGCGCTTTAATAGAATCGCTTATCGGCTTTTTAATTTTGGTTTGTTTTTTAGCTTTCCAGCCAATGCCAATAATACTCGATAGTTGACATTACTCCAGTCTTACTTGGTGTAAGAATCTCAGTTTTGATATCAGGTACAGGTGTGTCAAGCAAATTCTCATAATGTATCTTCGATGATTTCTTATATTCAGTTGGCACTAAAACCGCCGCTCGAATATCTGGTACAGAAGAATTGAGCAAATCAACAAAAACCGGTGATGTCCCAGCCGACGCGTTAATGAGCTCTGCCTTTCTAAGAGAATAGCATTTTTTATACCTCGTTGTTTTGCGACAAGTCGCAATTGTTTCACCGTTTGAGTTTCCATTTAATATACGCAAGAAATTTATTTAAATAGAAATCAACTTTTTCGGAACTCAACTCGGCTTTTATACTAACAGTCAGCGCTAGTAATTGTGCTGACGAATCGAAACTGTCGGGTTTTCACCGCAGCGCATGACTCATAGTCGTATGATAATTGCGCCTCAAGGTATTTATAAGCGAATCGAAACTGGGTTTTTCCTAGAGTTTCTATTCGAGGTCACATGACTATGCGCGATCGAAATTTTTCAAGGTTATCGAGGCTGGACAAGGCTAAATTTGTCATTTCTAATGAAGGTATGTATAACTTTTCCTTAAAACTCATGTTGTCCTAGACAAGTAATTTCTCAACTACTGACTGGAAAATGATTGAATGAAATCATACATGTTACATGTACCTGTAAATTTGGTTATAAACCTTTACTATTAAGTTAACAAAGTAATTTACAAGTAACACAAGTGGAATACGTTTTCTTCCAATTTGGTTTAATATTATAACACAAATAAGAATTATTGGAGAAACTTTCATAATTTTCATCAAAAGTAACATGATCTGTTCATGTTTACAAATATCTCAATCAATCATCACGCTGATGAATTATGGTTGAAATTGCCAAAGCGCAAGTAAGAGAATCTAGTTAATTAAAATACGACTGAAGTCAACTTATTGGTATTGTCATGGATTTTTCTTTCAGTGTACGTACCAGGGTTATGCAAAAAGCTTTCAGACGTTAATCCAAGCAAAGAAGATCACTTAGGATACCTACTCACTCAAATATAATCAAGATAGGCTAATAAATTAAATTTCCCTTTTTTCAGAATAATAAAAATTTCTAAACTAAATTACTGCCAGTTTAACAAACACCGTTAAACGTATCCATATTTTTCAAAGAAACGCTATGACGTTTTTAGTAAAAAAAATTTAAATTTAAGTTTCCGGTAATAAATAGAAATTCCCGACCTTACTTAAAGCGAGATTCAAGGAAAGATAATGAGAAGGGAGCACTAATTCATGAAAATGTATTAGATGAAGTTTATTTCGGAATAAATAAACTCTAATACGTGACTTTACAATTTTAGGAAAATGTTTGCTTCAACGAATTTATGGAGATTTCACGAGAGGGTGCATTCTTGCCCTAGTATATAGGCCTAATTAGTGCATAGGTTTCATTTAGTCCTCCCCATGATAGGCTGGGACGTCGATCGTCTGGATGGCCATTGATACATTGATATTAGAATGTCTTAAGAGAGTAGCGTTAAAGTCATGAAGTTTTAAATTATAGATCCATGGGTGAATTGAACCCTCTTGGTTTCGAATCCCAGCCGTGCTGATCTGCGTGTAAAATATTGGACATTCACTGAACTGGTTTTACGGAATATGGTTTAAATTGCTTCACGGTTTAGACATGTGGTGTTATAAAAAGTGATATATATTAATATAGTTGATAATTTGACTATAATGCATGTTTGCTATTTTGATGTACAATAATAATAACAATCACAATAATAATAATTAAGGTTTAACGTCATTTTCCTCTTACAAGAATGATGTCAGGGACGTCCTAGGAGTATAGGTGCCACCTAAATCACATAAGTGAATATATTAGAGGTTATCATCGTCGCCATGATCATTTTGATGTTAATCATTCTAGTGATTTGGTACGCTCCGACACATTGCGAGGTAACGGCAGAAATCTCGATGTTTGAAGTGGTAGAACCTTTGTAGTAGGAAATTGTTGAATTATAAGTTGCTGAATTAAAGTTGTTGTACGTGCGATTTCTTGACAGGGTTTTATCATATAGATTCTCGTTTGTTGTTATTTTCTGATGATTAGAAATTGTTAATGGCAATTTTTCCGTTATGTTGTGTAAAGGCAATTGTGGGCTGGAATGGGAAATCTCAGCTGCTGTGGATTCAACCCTTAGGCAAGTTTCTACCACCACGGTTCCATATGCTGTTGTAGACATATCATATTGTGAAGAAATCGAATCAGTGGAGTGTAGATACGTGAGGGTATTTCGATGGGATTTCCGGTATGTTAATCTTTCAGTTGTTGCATGATTTTCAATCGAACATATCTCTCTAAACTCACCTGAATCGTCTGTTTCAGCGCAGTCAGTCCCAGAGTTGAAACAAATTAAGGATTGGTTTACAAGGTCATCAGGTCCGGAGCAGATGGGCCAATCCATCGCAACATCACTGGCCAACTTTCTGATCCAACTTAGATGACAATCGCATATCCACGGATTATCCG
>CAJHZI010000288.1:285000-354948 GCA_905160935.1 Enchytraeus crypticus | reverse complement strand
TTTTGCCATGGCACTGGCAAAAACCGGTAAAAACCATGTCAAAAACTGGCAAAAACCGTCTAAAGCACCAAGACTGGAATAGAAATATTTTATGCTTGTAAATGTATTATATTATTTACAACATAAATTTTATAAGTTAAATTTGATGTGAGAAATGTTAACAAACAATTTAACATCAATTTGCCACTCACATTAAATTTAAAAAAAACTAATTCTGTAGAACTTGATTCACAGTATTTTAAATTCTAGGTTACCGTAACTTAACTAGCTTATTAACACAAAATTACTGCTAATTATATTAATTATAGAACAGCTTAGGCTCTTAACAGAATTTTTTATTTGCAGTTCTTTGATTTCAATCAGCTATTTTTATTATATTTTTATTAGCCTCTGTTGAATGATTGCTCGATGTGGTTGAAAACTCTGCATTCAAAAGTGAAAACCATTCATGACATGTATCTGCTAAACTCACTTTGTAGCTTTGTAATCTATCTAGAGCTGCAGCAACTGGTTGAAGCCTGGATATCAAGTCCTTAGTTTGTCAGTAAAGGTTGAAATATTTGACTAGGTGACAAATTCTTGCTTCAATTTCTTGTTCATGCTCTTCTGCAATACTGATATAAGCTTGTCGATTGCGAAGAAATGTATCAATACATGTCAGCTGATTATTCCATGTGGTGTCACCAGGTAGCTGAGGCTTCACCGAAAGTGGATATTCTTTCAGCCATGCACCAGGGGCATGATGGTTCTTGAAATATTTTTGCACTTCAATGATCTGCTCAATATAGCAGCCAGTGTGAGTGCCTGTTCAAGCAAATTCAGTGTATGTGCCGCACAGCCATACTCAATTAATCCCTGATCTTCCTCCTTTAAAAGTCGTCTCATTTTAACAATATTCTCAGCATAATCTGTGACCACATTTTTTACATTACATCCAATTTTAACCTTTAATTGAGCTAGTTAAATATTTTTTAATGTCACCACTGACCACTGTGTGCTACTTTTTGTAATCTAGTTTTTAAAATGTATAACTTTATGCCTCAGGGATTTGCTTTTGTTATAAGGTGTTACACTACTAGTTTTTCAACATGTGCTGGCAGAAACTTGATAACTCTGTGTGTGACCAATTAATGACACTGCAATATAATGTAGTTGTTACTAGTTTTTATGTTTTAGACAAGAAAGACTTTTGCCGGGACGGTTTTTGCCATGGAAAAAACCAGTTTTTTCCACTTCGTGGCAAAAACTTGCCAACCCTGTGTTACAGTGTTAAAGCCATCAATAACAACATCGTCGTCATAAGCCCGTGAATCCCAGTTTAGCTAGGGTTGACAGAATACACCTAAACTCTTAAATTTGTTTTAGAAAATTTTGCAATAATTTCTGAAACCTAGGCACTCACCAATCTAAAGACCTTTCTGAAGGGTTTGGATAATAGTATTGTGTCCCTTTTTACGACACATGAAGTCTACAGTTAGTCTATATTTCAGCAACCGGGACACATCAAGGGTTATTTAAGAAACTGCAAGTTTAAAAGCATTCAAGAATTTGCATTTTTATACAGAACGTCAGATTTAATGGTAAACTCAATTGTGGGTGATCCAGTTTTTTTAAACCATTCTTTACAGTAATAGTGTGTAACTGACTTTCCATTCAAATATGGAGAAATACATCCTGTCTACAAATGCTTATTTTATACTACTAGGGAGGAAAACACCACCAAAAATCAAAGTTTCTATCAGTAATTTCATCTAGGAAAATAACGATTAAACACACGATCGCCACATCATTATTTACAACCAGTAAGCGATAACTATACAGTCGCTAATACTACCTAATATCTAATGTCATAGCACTTTTAATAGTTAATAAGGGCAAGAATCTGCGACAAGACATCTATTTTTGCACTCAATTAACTGCTAAGCCTGCTAAGTCTACTATGATCAATAATGCATATTATAATCACGAAAAATAGTCATGCCTGCTTGTAATCAGTGCACTTAAATACCTAAGCCAATACGGTGTCCTGCTAATTATATATAAAAGCATAATAGTATAAAAACATACTAATATTGCATATGACAATACAATAAGCAATTTTATTCTTTATTAAGCAAACAACGAATGTTTACAAATAAATAGCACTCTTATTGAAGTTCTCAGTGAAGTTCAGTTCTTTCTTTCAGATAATATATACAACGAAAGTGTCGCAGTCGTCCATGACAAAGTCTAGCACTATTACGACAAATCCAAGCTGGTGAGAAAAAATGGGGCCAAAATGGAGCAAATTCCAAATTCAACAAAGCCAGTCCAAGGATAAAAGGAATTAAAGAAAAGTAGGCGGCGATGGGCTTCTAGCTTTACGAAGCTATTTTGTATTGATACTCTCTTTCATCTTTAACCTGTGCAAAGACTTTAAATATGTGTAAAATGTGAGTACTTAGAACTACAAAAAAACTCGCGCAAGAGAATTGTGAAAAAAACTCAAACGGATTGTGATAGCCAAAAAAATTAAAAACAAGAAATTGCAGTAGAGTAGGCCAACCTGGATTGCACAAGGTCATAGCTGCACCAATTATAGCAGCGGCTTCACATTACAAATACGGACGTATTCGACAAAGATCGTGGTTAAGGAAAAATAGGTCGTTGTAACATGTAATGTATTGTGTAACTTGTTTTAATTTTGCTTGAAATTTTAAGCATTTTTCATTGTTTAGAGTTTAAGTTTTTAGTATGCATAAATTTTGTTTTAAATTATAAGTACAGTATCGAACTTTAGTGAGACAAATCCAAGCCGGTTAGCAAAAAGAAGGTCTAAAACGATGCAAAATCAACAATAATAATAATAATTCGCGTGCTACTGTCACCCATGAAAACATCGAGCACTATTGTATGGACTATGGACTATGGACCAATTATCTGGATTTTGGAATTTGCAGCGTTTGTGGACCTTCTTTTTGCTTGCCGTCTTGATTTTGTCTCAATAGTGCTCGATGTTGTCATTGATGACAGTAGCACTCTAATTGTTGTTGTTGTTATTATTCAGACAAAGCCAGGCCGGTAAGCAACAAGAAGGTCCAAAACGGTGCAAATTCAAAAGTCCAGAAAACCATTCTAAAGAGAATGCTAGCCCGGCGATGGGTTAATTTGATATGTCATCCTTTCTTATTTTTTGCAAAATTAGACACAACAAGAATTCGCCTGTTGGAGTCGAAAGAATAGTATGCTGGCAATTAATTAAGTACTGCATTCTACATTTCAATATTATTCAATTAAATTGCGTTTAAAATGCAATATTGTCAATTGTTCACTTGGATTTCGTATAGGCTACATTTTAATCCTGCTCATTATAACTTCGTATACATGTATGTTTCGTATAGTTACTGTTCGTTTAGATTTCATTCAGATTTTAAATTTTAGTTAGTATACATTGCAATATTGTGCCTGTTGATCGATCGATTTAGACAGAGTCGCCGTCTTTGTCAGAAATGTTTAAATGAATTTGACGACCTGTCACTGAGCGTGATTTAGATGAGGCATTGTCCAAATGCGCGCTGTATTGACTTCTAGACCTGACCGAATGATGACTGTATTGACTTCCAGACCTGACTAAATGATGACTGTATTGACTTCTAGACCTGACTGAATTATGACCGTATTGACTTCCAGACTTGACTAAATGATGACCGTGTTAAGACTGGAGCAAGTAATTAAGCTCCTACTGTTTGGAACTCTCTGCCTCCTGATCTCCGTTCATGTTCTATTACTTCTGTTTTCCGCTGTAGGTTGTAAATACATCTCTTCCCACCATAGACTTATTTCATCTTGCCTGTTTCTTTGATCACCAGACCGGCACTGTTTAGAATCTCTTTCTTTCTCTTCAGCACATAGTTTAAGAACGTTTGGGGTGAATCGATTTGTAGTGACATGTGATGAGGGGACGTCCATGACATAATCCTTGCATGAGGAAACGTACTTTAAACCTTTATTATTAGTCGTAGTAGTATTATTATTACGTGCTAAATGCTTAGCGCATAGATTGCAGCCGGTGCGGATTTAAGAATAATCATCTGGGTATTTTGTCGTTCAAAGCTGCCAACAATCGGTCTTCAAAAGTGGTCACCCGTTAAGTGAACATAGCTTAACTTAGATCAATTGACGAGCAGCTAAACTGATTGCGCCAAGTCCCAGTGGTATCTGGGTTCAAGTCACAGGTCATGCAACAATAATTAGACATCTAACGGGATCTGAGGAAGGTTAATCATGTATCGGAGTTAGCAGTCAAACGGCGTTGATAGTCAAGTATATAGATACGGAATTCTAAAATGAAAAGGTACCCATTTGGTGCCCGAATGGATAGCAAACCTGCATTATAATTAAAGGCTTAAGATCATCGTTTCGAATCCTAGTCAGACCTTATCTAAAATCATTGTGGACTTGTTAAACTAAACTTCATGGGCTATTTTTATAGACAAAAGCTACTTGTAAAGCAAAAACTCCAAGACCGCTATCACCAGCTACGGTCGTCATTGCTATTGAAATGTTAACTACCGGCTCTATTTGATACACCGTCGATCTCTTCCGCTATTGAAAAAATATTTTATTCATTTCAACAACTCGTCATTAGTGTGCTAAATATCAGCAGGAAATAAACAGGATGACATTGATCGAGTTGACGTTACAATACGAATTTATGCCACGAACCTTTGAGAAAAGGAAATCCACTTGATATCGATTAGCATCGCACTGCAGTGGTACAATTCGCTGATTAACATAACAACTAAAAGCAAAATCCTGTTGTTCGTGTAAAGATGCGAGCTAGATGTTTCAAATTGACGTTAATTAATTCACCACGGACAATGGCCTGCATTAGACAACAGCATAATGACAGAAACGTCAAAATGGCGATATTCTATAGGAACAAGTGAGCAACTGTTACACGGCTAGAGTGACAGGCGAACAATTTTATTCTTTTTTCATTAGACACATCCTCGTCTTCTTCCGTCTATTACTAATAGACTGCACAGTTATAGATCTCGCTTTCTTTTCAATCTATGTATGTATTTGCCAGTAGCCTAGCTCAGCCTACGTTGTGGTGATTTTTAACTGCTTAAGATGCATGTTCTGCTCGAGACATCCCTGCCATCAAAAAAGTTTAATAAAGTAAAATAAAAGGTAAAAGTATAATAAAAGAAAGTTATTTTACTTCTGATTTGCACTATAAGTTTAAAGTAATCTTATAATTTTCCAATTGCATTATTGGATCTTTTCGTATGTCGACCCTGGTTAAACTGTAATTTAAGGGAAGATGACGATGATTATTGAGATAACCAGCTACATGATTTGGTAGCCTCTAGCTATTTCAGATCAAAATCAAATACATGGAACTGCAAGTAGGCCCATTGATAGAATAGACATTTTATTAATCATATGCTGCTTGTGATTGTGACTGAAATGTTTATTCTAATATGAATTCATTTTGAAAGTCTCAATAGCGCAATGGTTAAGGGTGTAGATAACGTCGTGAAGTTTTAAATGACAGAACCTGAGGTGAATTGAACTCTCGTGGGTTCGAATCCCAGCCGCGCTGATCTGAGAGTAAAATCTCGGACATTCACTGGACTGGTTACACGGAAAATGATCTAAATTGCCTAATGGATATAACATGTGGTATTAAAAGTGATAGATATCAACATAGTTGATCATTTCACTATAATGTGTGTTATTATTATTATTATTCATGGGTAATTTTGGACTACAATTAACTAATATGTAATATTATTGTGGCGTGTGATTATGAAATAAAATAAACTCTCTGTCTTTGTGTGTTTAACTATTCTCTTTTCTATTATTCAAACTTAACTCTGTTTTAACTTATTTTGATCAATTTCAACCCAGCTCTAATTTTATTTCTAATTGTTGTTAAAAACTTTATTAAATTGGAGAGCATAATGAACAATAGCGTTATTAGCATTTTATTGCCTCCTTTAATTAGACCTAATTAATTAACTATTTAGATTTACCGATTGACTCAAAGACTGCAATGAATTGGAAGCAATGCCAAGTCAAGGAAAAAGGAAAAGAGGAAGACCTAGAAGTATTTGGTTCAACACGATCTACAAAGAGTTGAAAACTTTCAACATTTCATGGGACGATGCTGTGAGGGTTACTAAAAACAGAAAAGAGTGAAGAAATGTTGCCGCCCTATTTATCTTCAGAACGCAAGGAACTGAGGATGATGACGACGATTGACTAATTGGATCCCTTTAAAACATATCGCTTCCATTGTCTTTTAGAACAACCAATGAAAATTTGAATGATTTTCTTTTCTAGGCAACTGTAAATTCAATGTCTTTATTGAATCCAATCGACATAAACCAATTCATAAACAAACGAAGATTCAACATTTATTTTCTCACCTTCAGGTGAAGTTAGGGACGTCCCGCTTGGACTATGAAAGTGCTGAGTTACATAACATTATCTGAAAATTGAAATCATCGATTAGATCATATCCAATTTCTATATTAAATTCAATGCCTATAGTAAATACAATGCTTATATTAAATCAGGTCTGTATTAAATCATGTTTATATTAAATCAGGTCTATATTAATTAAAATGTCTATATTATAATAATATATAGATCTTCGGTTTAAACTAGGTAAAGGGTAGGCTTGAAACAATTTAAATCATAGAAGTAAATTTTATATCCATAACCATTTGATAATATAATAATATATTATATATATATATATTATATTATATTATTATTATATATTATATTATATTATATTATTATATATATATATTATATTATATTATATTATATTATATTATATTATATTATATTATATTATATTATATTATATTATATTATATTATATTATATTATATTATATTATATTATTATATCTTATATTATATTATATTATATTATATTATATTATATTATATTATATTATATTATATTATATTATATTATATTATATTATATTATATTATATTATATTATATTATATTATATTATATTATATTATATTATATTATATTATATTATATTATATTATAATATATTATAATATTGTTCCAATGTTTTTGTTAAATCGAAGAACTATGTGCTATATGCTAAATCTACTCTCTCATTATCTCAAGTGTTCTTCCAAGCGACAGGTCCAATGTATTTATTCTTGATTACAGTGAATCGTTCATAAAAATATAAAGTTCTGTATTTTTAGCACATTAATCCCTTTACAAAAGCTATGCCTTATTCACGCTTTAAAACAGTATGTAGTTTGGAAAAATATGGTCTCTGAGATGGTTTCTCTTTGCCTTCAACAGTTCCTGTTTAGTCGTCTTTTACGATACGTACAATTTATCGCGATGCATCTGTTTATTATTTGCCCGGGACACAACACGTCAAATTCAATGTCTTATTTAAATTTAAGATCTACATGTATATTAAATCCATGGTCTAAACATTTTATCCGGTATATAATTAACTTTTTCTCCTCCCAACGACTTTACATAGTTATCACTGAAACACCCTGAATCCAGAAGTTCTTCTGAGCAATTGTTAACATTTAATCGATTGACATTCGCACATCTTTCTCCAAGTCTCATCGACAAATTCCTCTTTTCCATGACTTCATTCCTCACATCGCTTTCAGTTTCTACAAAAGACAACTCGGCTCTTTGTAAGTTAATTGCAGCTGTACCTAGATTGGTCGACTCTTTCCTATCTAAGGAAGGCAGCGTAACCTGCAGTTCATTGTTCGAGAAGTTTTCTAAACACGGCGTGGGTGGGAGGGCTTTTATTGTATTCCTCGGGGAGATTAATTTTAAACGAAGCTGACTGCGAGGGAAGGTCGGCGGATTGTAGGTAGCAGGTGTCGCAGATAAATTAGACACTTTTTGCCATACACTTTTCTCATCCGTCTGAAAATCAGCAATTTTAGATTCACCTTGCATCATTCCGACATAATTTCGCCTTTTTCTGCTTCCGAACCGGTAATAAGCTTCGAATGCGTTGCGGGCATACAAATTTCGTGAGCTAATCAGGGGGCGTTTATTAGCACATCCGTGGATTGTGGAATTCCATTGAGTCAGATTTGAGTGTTGTTTTATTTGCTGATTCAAATCGTTTGAGATGCTGTTGGCGACATGATGCTGACTGAATTGTGGATCAAGTCCAAGTGTTAAGTGAGTTTTAATCTCTAAACTTTCCTTTTTTTCCTTGAAATCTATTTCAGAATTCTTCCCATCACGGTACATCGGGCTGACATCAGTAATTTGTTGATTAGCGATTGACGGGGAAATTTCAATCGGTGAGAGATGGTTTTGCTCATCATTTCTCAAATTTGACTTTTCAAAAGATTTTCCAAATTTTGCGATATCAAAGTGTCCCATTCTATTTCCATTACTTATCTCAAAAGAGTCTCCGCTGCATATAATATTAGCGATAGCTCTTGCTCGATTGATACATGATAGAAAATCGTTCTTGAAACAATTATGAAACGAGGCTATTGTTTCAACTTGTTTTGGAACAAGCAATCCCGATGGATTCGGTTGATTGTAAGGGGTTAGTCCGGATTTACTACTACAAATATAACCACTATAAAGGTTGTTTTGTCCGTCCATTACAGCTTCACGTCTACGACTCAGGGTTCCTCTGTGTGAATTCCTAGCTATCCCGTCGCTAATAGTTGTTTCTGGGGATGATGAGTCTAGAAAGGGAGCTCCACAATGTCGATCAGCATGTCTAAGGCATAAAATCTTCCTACGAAAGTTGCGTCCACAGACTACGCAACTATAACCAGTCACGTGATTTAAGGTCACGTGTTCTCGTAGCTCCGCCTTACTCTGAAACCTCCTCCCACAGCACGTCACAGTGACGTCATTCCATTTTTTGTGCATCGTCGTCACGTGACGCTTTAAATTGTTCTTCCGGTTGGAGGCATAACTGCAGAACGTGCAGTAGAATTTGAGAATTCTTCTTTCCCGAAAGTTCAAATCTCTGAATGACTTCATCGGTGAAGATGCTTCTACTCCTTCTTTTGCTACCACTACATTGTTTTTTAATTTGAATTTTTGATAAAGTTCGAGAACACTTTTCTTCAATATTGGGTTAATACTTTAATCTTTCGGTTCAGTATCCTATGATTGGCAAAATATCACGGTTTCAAATCGACTGTGCTCGAAGTTGTCATGGACAACAGTAGCAGTCTAATCGTATTGTTGTTGTTGTTGACTGTTACAATTTTGTAGAAAATCTGTAGAAATTATGTATAAAATAACAAATTGAGATCAATCTATGAATTTAGTGTACCGTATGAAACTTTGATGTAATGAGTAAAATTATCCATAAAAGAAAGTAATTATAGCCATGCAATTGATTAACAGAATGATTTTACTTAAGTTACGATTGTCGATGTAATGGTAATAATCAAAATTACTTAACGATATGATATTTAGGAAATTTTAATTTTATTTAATAGTAATTAGTCAAAAATAATAATTTAATTGTAATTGTACCTGTGTTGTAACCCGGTTGCTCTAGAATAGACCAACCGTGGACTGCATGTGCCATAAAAGGCAACAAAGCACTAAGCACCAAACCACACTAAGCACTAAACCACGCCTGTAGATAAAGCTGGTAAAGCCAATGTTATCGTCAGTTTCCTCACTTGAAAGCGATGTCAGTGACGGGCGAGCCCAGGATTTGAACCCCGTACATACTAATCCGCTGTCGAGTATCTTAGCGACTTCAGGCTAAGAAGTCGTAGCTAGTCGTATACACTAAGTTTAGGTCGTATACACTAAGAATTCTTTTGCTAGCAATGCTTGTAGCAGACTATTTAGTAACGCTACCAACTATGACAGAAAAGCGCAAGGAAGGTTTTCAGCCAATGGAATGTCTGCAGGATAGACGGACAGGTATCGTCATTGATTTCAATCGTGTGTCATTGTTTCACCAGGTTATACCTGGACAGGGGCGTAGCTTTGCATTAATTAATTGTCTCACTAGCGCAATGGTTAGAGGTGTAGATAACGTCATGAAGTTTTAAATGATAGATCCTGAGGTGAATTGAGCTCTCGTGAGTTCGAATCCCAGCCGCGCTGATCTGAGAGTAAAACCTCGGACATTCACAGGACTGATTATACGAAAAAAGGTCTAAATTGCCTAGCGATTTAAACATGTGGTATTAAAAGTGATAGATATACTGTAAACATATTTGATCATTTCAGTGTAATGCATGTTATTATTATTTGCATTGCTTTCCAGTAAAACAACGTAATCTCAACAGTGAAAATATGGTTGTGATTAAGCAGAAAAAATGCTGTTTAAATACCACACCAGGAACTTGTAAGGTAGTCTCTAAGATCGGTCACAGGTGCTGCTCAAATATTTTATAAATTTCGACCCAGAGGGGGCCATTGTTATATTAAGTATTGGGACGCCATTGTTATATTAAGCACTGAGAGAGGATTAAGTTTCAAGTGCCTCGGCATCAAGCGACCTGATTTCAAATCTCATGCGAGTAAAGTGATGGCAGATTATTCGTAAATCCTCGTAAGCGCTAAGCACTAGGTCATAGCGGTACTGATTGTGTTTAACAACGGACTGAGTCAATAGAAAGTAAAATACAAGGGAGAAATATAGCGTAGAAAATTCTTTAAACAGTGCGTTTTGTTGTGTTCCTTATATAATTATATTAAAGCAACGGGAAACCATCTCAGAAGCCATATTTTTCCCAAGCTAGAGGCTACAATAAGATGTAGATAATGCATAGCCATTTGTGAAGGAATTAATTCGTTAATCGATGGTGCGCTCTTCATGGTGCGTGAATGCAGCATGTGAGTAGGAATATGTATCTTGGACCTGCGCTTGGCCGTATACTAAAGTGAGATATAATTATGATTTCAGACTGCTAATAGAGAGATCTATTGGCCGGCTGAAATACTGACTGACTGAGCGATTGATTTATTAATTAATTGATATGATTGGAAACATTGAGTTATTGATTGACTGGCTACATGATTAATTCAATAACTTAGTGATTTATTGTTTGATTTTCTATTGGTCGATTACTTCATTGACTGACTGTTGGACTCACTGACTTATTGAGATTTTGTTTGCTTAATTATGCAGAAATAATTATTGTATTTATTCATTCACTCATTCATTCACTTATTCATTCATTCATAGTTGTTTGACGGATTAACAGTTAATTTGATATTAGGTAACTGATACGTTTAACATTTTCAATACTAATATTGCCCAGGTTTTTGTTAGTTAAAATGATTGTAAGGAATGAGGTGGCGAATCGTTTGATTTGTGATTTATTTTAAAGTGAATTTGACTGCTTGTCAACGTATCACTCGCCTAGTGGCGACATGTGTCTCCACTCATTCAGAGAAAATACTGGACCTGAGGTCGACAGTAGATCAATGAGAAAAATCTGATTGTTTATTTGATTTGGTGTATAGAAGCTAATAAATTAAATTTAGTTAAGGATTGGATTTATGTTTAGGGTTAGGGATAGGGTTAGGGTTTAATTTGAATGAAATTAGGGTTATATTAATGGAATTAGGGTTAGAATAGCTGACATTTGGAAAAGAAACAATACGATTTTTCTCATTGATCGGATGTCTACCGGACTTGAAGTACTCAGACACTCTCTCTCTCTTTCTCTCTTTCTCTCTCTCTCTCTCTCTCTCTCTGTCTCTCTCTCTCTCTGTGTCTTTGACTTTCTCAAATATTGCCCCTATTTCTCTAAAACTATGAAGAAATTGAGCTAGAGATTACTGTAAGGTTCACGCCACAATTTTTACACTGGAATTCTTCGTTAAGGCCATCAATGAAACATTTCGTCTATCAGATAGGCCTAATTAATTATCATGGTAGGGCAATATGACTTGGTGCGTCAATATGACTTGGTGCGTCAATATGACTTGTTGAGACATTATGACTTGGTGCGTCAATATGACTTAGTGAGTCATTATGACTTGTTGGGACATTATGACTTAGTGGGGCACTATAGCTTGGTGGGAAATACTTCAGGGTTTAGAATAGAAGAAAATATAACATTTCTCTATAGTGCAGTACAATACATCGCTTCAGTTAACTTTAAGTTTCTGCGGAGACATCATCTTCTTAGTAAAGTGATTCTCCAAGCCTTCCCCTTCCAACGACTAACAATCAATATCAACACCGTGAGATGACTTATGAAATGAAATATGAAATGAAATGAATAAGCCAGAAAAATGCTTCACACTATTTTAGGAGGAAAATTATGAAAATAAGGAAAGTATAAGGCTGACGAAGAGATGAGCATATTGAGCCCCTAGAGTAAACAAATCTGCTTTTTACTCGCCTCTCAGTAACATTTTCACATAAGAGTATAACGCAATAAATTGAAACACTTAGAAAACAACTAACCTTATGCTTGTTGTTAAATAAAATCAACTGAAAATGCGCTGAAATATACATCAAAATAGTGACAAAGCCTGAAATTTCGGAGCTCAAATAAAGCTGATAAAGCTAATGCTAACGTCAGTTTCCTCACTCGAAATCGATGTTGGTGACTGGCGAGCCCAGGATTTGAACCCCGCACATACTGATCCGCGGTCGAGTACATTACCGACTTCCCCACTGGCTCCAGCCAATGAAGCGCGTATAGCTGTACGGAAATTTCTTCTACATGTAGAAGGGATGTTTAATCAGCGTATCTCACCCTGTGCTACTTTTCTCATCTCACTCTCTGAGTTGCCTCACATAACCTCTGGCAGCAAATCGCTTGTAGACTCAGACGGGATTATAATTATCCTTTTCAACTTCGGATACAATATATTGGCTATAAGTACTCGAGTATCAATAATAGTGTGTATGGGTCGTCCATGGCCTTATGACGAGGAACAGGACGTTAAACAATTCTTTATTGAATTATGTAGGTTAATTAATAACTTTATAGTTTACTTTAAACGTTACTGAAAAATTACGCTTTATAGTGTGATATAGGTCGTTGTTAGGTTCGCTAATATAAATATGGTATACATTGGCCTTTACATTAAAATTCGTGTAAAGGTGAGTTTAGTAAGTTAACTTAACTGAGTAACTTAAGTAAGCAACTAACTTTAAGTATCGAAAATATGTGGCAGCTTATGCTTCAGTGACTTTCTGCTCTATATCAAATTGAAATGATAAAAGTTAAACTCTGCAACTGAAATGGGTTTTAAATTTGGACCCTATAGCTAAAGATAGAGAGAGGTTCAGTTTAAGTAAACTATTTAAGAAATTGAGATTTTAACTTTAAAGAACTGACTATATATATATATATATATATATATATATATATATAGATATATATATATATGTAATATATTATATATACAATATATACAGAATAATATATATATATATATATATATATATATATATATATATATATATATATATATATATATATATATATGTAGCTATTAAACAGAGGTTTGAACCATTATTCAAAGTCATTAAATTAATTAATTAATTAAATTATATTTGTCAAAAGTCATTAAATAAAGGTTACCACTGGTGTTCAATTTTGGAATTCAGTCGATCCCTCCTCTTCTCTCTCTCTCTCTTCTCTCTCTCTCTCTCTCTCTCTGTCTCTCTCGCTCTCACACACTCTATATATCGCTCTCTCTCTCTCCATCCCTCTCTCATTCTCTATCTCTTTCTCTCTCTCTCTCTCTCTCCCTCACCCTCATCCTTTCTCTCTCTCTCTCTCTCCATCCATCTCATTTTCTCTCTCTCTCTCTCTCGCTCTCTCTTACCCTATCTCTCTCTAACTCTCTCACTCTCTATCTATCTATCTCTCTCTTTCTCTCTCTCTCTTTCTCTCTATCACTTTCTCTCTCTCTTACTCTCGAAGTCTTTGCACAAAAATGAAGTGTTTTCTTGCATTATCTTGCATTCTTATATGAATGTGCAAGATTGTCTATGAATTTTGATTAGAATTTAATTTAACTGTAATTAATTTATTGAGAGTTTATTTGAATTTATTTATTATTACAGGCTGGAGCTAGTGACGATGTCAGTAAGATACTCGATCGCGGATCAGTATGTGTGGTGTTTAAATTCTGGGCTCGCCCGTCACTGACAAAGCTTTGAGTGAGGAAAACGACGTTAATATTAGCGTTACCAGCTTTTTGAAGTAATTCGAGCAAAATTTCAGGCACACTCAAACTAAATCTAAAACATTTTTCATGACCGGTAATGACATGTAGCCTATTTGAACTTTATTTTTTAGGCTTTTCATTTCTTCTTCTTTAAGTGCCGTGCCTGTTCCAAGCCTGGGCGGTCATGGTCATATTCCTCCACATGTCTCTGTTCATTGTTGCTCTGATCATCTCTGTTTCAGTTAACTGCATTCATTTGCTTAGACTCTTAATAAACGTCATTCGTTGTCGACCCTTGCATCTTTTTCCTTCTATTATTCCTGTCACTACGGTATTTTCAACTATTTTGTTCCGCATAATGTGTCCGAAAAATTTCATCTGTTGTCGTCGTATTCGGTTCAAAAGGTCACGACAAGTTGACATTCTTTGTAGAACATCTTCATTTTTAATGTGGTCTTTATAAGATATACGCAGCATTCTTCTATAGAACCACATCTCTGTTGCCTCAAGTTTCGATTCCATTACAGAAGAGATTGTCCAAACTTCACTTCCATATAACAATATTGGTTGAATGTAGCATTGAAGAAGTCTTTTTTTGGTATCAATTGATAATTCATGGCTTCTAAAAATCTTTGACATTCTGTTATATGCCTCCTTAGCCATGGCTATTCTTCTGTTTATTTCCTTGTCACATTTCCCATTTTGATGAATAAGTGACCCTAAATATATGACTGATTCAACTTGTTTGACATTTTGACCTCTTACATTGATTAAGCATGGCTGTGGCATTTTTAGTTTGCTGACTGTCATGCATTCTGTTTTCTTCATATTTATAGATAATCCACTAGCCTCACTATGATATGTTACAATATCCAACATTTCTTGAAGTTTGTCTCTCGAGTCGGCAATAAGAACTATGTCATCAGCATAACGAATATTATTAAGATTGTATCCTCCAATTACTAATCCTTTTATTTCACTGATATTCCTCATTATATTTTCACTATATAAGTTAAAAAGATCTGGTGACATTACACAGCCTTGCCTTACTCCTCTCTTAATTTTGCAAAAGCTACTGTACTCGTTCTCATATCTCATTGCAGCTTCTTGATTCCAGTATAAATTCCTAACACTTCTTATGTCTTTGCCATCTATATCCAATTCATGAAGAAGATCAATCAATTTGCTGTGTCTAACTTTGTCAAAAGCTTTGGTATAATCAATGAAACAAAGGAATAGATCCTTATTTAATTCTATGGCTCTTTCACACAGAATTCTTAGAACGAAAATAGCATTCCTTGTACCGGAATCATCCATAAAACCATATTGCACGGGATTTATTTCAGGTCTAATTTTATTTCTCATTCTCATTAGCAGAATTCTTAAATAGATTTTAATGACTACACTCATTAGACTTATAGTTCTGTGCAGTTCACATTCTACCGCACCAGGTTTCTTCGGTAATGCAATAAATATCGATCTCAATAGATCTTTAGGAAATTCGCCATTGTCATAAATGTCGTTTGCTATTGACGTGATCTCTTTTACGCTAAATTCTTCCGTGGCTTGAATCATTTCTGCTGTTATGTTATCTGGTCCGCTTGCTTTGTTTCTTTTTAATTTCCTAATGGCATATCTAACTTCGTCTTCTAAGATTTTAGGACCTGCTATTTCTTTAGTTATTTCTGGAAGCTCCATTCGATTATCTTTAAAAAGGTCATCGATATACTCTGACCATCTATCAAGTATATCTTTCTTTGTCATGAGAATATCTCCATTCTTAGCCTTGATGCATTTACTATGTGAGCAATTAGATTTCCGATTAGTTATTTCATTTATCTCTTTGTACATTTTTCTTGTGTCTGTAAATTTCATCTTTTCAATCTCATCACATCTTTTGTTTAACCACTCTTCCTTTTCATGTTTGCAAAGTTTCTTTATTGCATTGTTCGAAACTCTATACTCCATACTTTCTCTATCTTTAATCTTTTGTCGTTCTTTCATTAATTGTAAAATGTTCTGATTTATCCATTTAGTTTTCCTTTGCATATTCTTTTCTGGGATGATTTCATTTGCTGTTACTACTAATGCATTTTTGAAATTATCCCATTTGTTGTTGATGTTATTCAGACCATCATTTTCTGCCAATACTTGGAATCTATTTTGAACTTCTACTTTATATCTATATTGAATAGTTTGATCTTTTATTAGAGTGGAGAAATCTTGTACTAATGTTCTCTCTTTTCTTTCAATCTTTTTTAATTTTATAAGTATATTGCAAATTACTGGAATATGGTCTGAGTCACAGTCTGCACCTGGATAAGTTTTGCAATTTCTGATTGAATTACGAAATCTTTCGTTGATAGTTATGTAATCGATTTGATTTCTTATTTTATCTCCAGGACTCTTCCAAGTATATCTTCTCCTTTTGTGCTGTTTGTACCATGTGTTAGCTATTATTTGATTGTGGCTTTGGCACCAATTAATGAATCTTTCTCCTCGTTCATTCCTCTTGCCGAGGCCATATTTTCCAACTATATTTCCATATTGCTCTTCTCCAACTTTGGCATTCATATCTCCCATTATAATTAAGATTTCTTGGCTTTTGCATTGTGATTTTGCTGTTTCTAAATCGTCATAAAATCGCTCGATTTCTTCTTCCTCACATTGGGCTGTGGGAGCATATACCTGAACAATATTCATTACGAAATGGCGTGTTCTGATTTTCAACAACATCATTCTATCCGAAATAGCCCAATGGCCATCAGCACATTTTGATGTGATGCTATCTGTTATTATAGCCACTCCATTAATATGTTGAACACCACCTGAATAATACATCGTAAAACCATCCTGATTAACCCTGCCTGATCCAATCCATCTTGTTTCACACATACCCATGATGTTCACTTTGAGTCTCTTCATTTCTTGAATTATGTTACTGAATTTTCCTGCCTGGTACAGCGTTCGTACATTCCATGTACCTAAGCGTGTGTATCTTTCTATTTTATTACATTTACCTACTTGGTTACTTGATTTATCCAATTCCGAGACAGCCGTTGGATGACGGTCCAGTTTCCCCTGTCTTACACAAGATTCTGTACCGAGCGAGGTGTCCCACCTGTATTCAGTGTGTACCCCCTTAACGCCGTTGGTATTATTTTTATTTCCTTTGACCATGATAAACTATATCAAATACAGCGGTGGGCGATTAATCCTTTCGCCAGGTATTTTTTTTCGAGACACCATCTCTATCCAGCTGGCCATTGACTTTAATAAAAAAAGTTCGTCCGCCCAATTTCTGATGGCTGATCATCATAGCCTTTTACTCTCCCGAGTCATCCACAAGGCAGTGGAGATTGTTTAGGTAACATATTGTCTAGTTTGGAAATCTATAATAATAAACCATCGCAAAATTCCGAAGATGAACAACTCGATATTTGGCGCAGTCACTAAAAATAGTTAGAGGCACGAAATAATTTGAATACGGATATAAAAGTTAATGTATATCCAAAATGAACGTTATTTTTTTGTAAATATAAACATTCGCCATTTAACGTGACGTCACCTTTTCATTTATTTTAAGTTTATTCAAGATAAATGGTTTAAATCCACTGAATTGAAGTAGACACTAGAGGTGTAAATTTAGTAACGTAAATTCGACTAGCTAGTCCAGGGCCCAGGCTAAGCTGGTTAAGCGAATATACCTGTAGAAAGTAATTCGAAATATTTTATCGTCGTCTGTTAATATCAGGTGCGTGTGCTATACGTAAGCTACTACACTAGAATGAGTTCATAATCAATCATACGGGGAAAGACGGTTGCTCTGGCCAAACAAGTAACGTTTAGAAATATTTCTATGTAATAGTGAATTCATGAAACTGGAAACAATTGAAATATACATGTAGTTATGGAGAAAGTTGGGATGGATTAGAACTAGGCTACTCCTCAAATTAGACCTACTGGTAACGAAAACTTTTTTGAGAGAATCTACAGCTGATAAATGATATGAAAATTAGTAAGAAGATATAGATACGATATATCGCAAGGAAGATGGAAGGATGTGACTGAAGGAAGAATACAAAGGGAAAGTGTGTTAGAGCCAACATAAAACTGCAGTAGTCGAATGTTAATATTTCAACTTGAAATACAATGCAGCCGTTGAGAAGTTACTATGTATTTAAGTTCTACCTTCTCCAAGCGCGAAATAAAGATATACTAGAATGGACCTCAACACACGAAATCTAGATTAATTATTTAGGCCTACAAGAGGATTATGAACCTACTAAAGTAGCGCAGTGTGCAATTATGCTCTCGATTATTGAATTCAAACGCAAGCCACCCTTCCTTTAAGATTTAATAAATATTCTTTTGTGCTGGAAAGCCTTTATTAGATCAAAGTCCATATCCCGCATATAAATATTAAATATTGTAGAATGGTAGTGCAATGACTTCCTGTTATTTTCCTTCTTTCTCCTATTGGCCATTGTACCCTTATAGACTTTAATATTCAGTGACATTCAAAATCCCAAGAATTTCCAGTGGTAATTGCTAAAACGCTCCAAGATATATTGCAGTAAAATGGATACCTTTAATGTTAAATGGGAATATCTAGACGATATTGTATGGTTTTTTTTGTTTTACTAAAGTTTTGCTTCATATGTAGTTTCTTAGTTAATCTGATTTTGTTTAATGTATATATATATATATATATATATATATATATATATATTTATATATATATATATATATATATATATATATATTTATATATTTATATATATCATACATAGCGTACAGGTAGGCCTGTGTAGGCCTATATAAGCAGGCTGACGAGTAATGACTAGGCCTATAGGCCTATAATCGTTTTCCTTTTGCAGCAGGTGCTTTTTCTTACTCAATTCGATTTATAGGATTTTATCGGTTTAGTTGCTAACGCGCAATTGAAAACTTACTGTACGTAGTAATAATAATAATAATAATAATAATAATAATAATAAATAATAATAATCATCATCATCATCATAATCATCATCATCATCATAATAATAATAACACTAATAATAATAATAGTAACAATAATAATAACTTAATTTAAATGACTTAATATGGCGAGCACTTTCAAGAGCAGGCATCCCTTCCTCTAAGGAACCAAGTGGGTTGTCCAGATCAGACGGCAAGCGTCCGGACGGCATGACTTTAGTGCCCTGGTGCAACGGTAAATGTGCCGTTTGGGACGTCACGGTCATTGACACTATGGCAAACTCCTACCTGAATACGACTTCAGTCACAGCCGGTGGAGCTGCTGTTCATGCCGCCTCTAGGAAGTTGGATAAATACCGTGATCTGTCCTTAGGATATGAAGTTGTTCCGGTGGCCATTGAAACCATGGGCCCGATGAATCCCGAAGGAGCTGACTTTATTAATGGCATAGGCAGACTTATTGCAGAGCAAACCGGCGATAAGCGAGAGACTTCTTTTCTTTGGCAAAGGCTTTCCATGACTTTGCAAAGATTTAATGCAGTCTGCTTCAATAATTCTTTTAAGCCGTTTGATGACCTGGAGTAGCCGAGCGGCGATTCAGCACGTATTGCTTGAATCGTTTTTATCAAACCTCAGGTTCTTTACACCCGGGTAAAAAAAATAATATAAAAAAATGACAATAATAATAAGTACATTTATAAAGCGCCGCTCTATGCTATATGCCACCGTAGCGCTGAATGGACAGTGAAGGTCAAGTAGCCTGGTGGTAAAATGCCACAATCGCTGTAGCGACTAGAACTCTGCAAGTCTGGAGTACGAGCGACCAATTGGCCTAAAACATAAAAATCATCAGCACTTAGCTACAAGTCTATTCACTGTCATATCTGCGTCAGTCGCCTCTTATGAACACGTGCAGTTATCGGTAGGTTCATTCCTCAATTTTCTCGAACCTACTCGGAGAATAGACGTAGGCTAACTTGAGTAAGAGACCATGGATTATAAACCCTACCTGCCCATCTCGATCAACAACTACATTTAATTTGGTACTTATTAGGCTCACCAGTTTCTTTGCTTGCACAATCTGGTTCTTACGATTTATTTTTTCGGAATATGTAAGTGACTCTTCCCTGTGTTGTGCCTAATTTTTAATATTTACCAACCGGTGACTTCACGTTTCACTGAAGGCGACGAAAGCATTAAGATCCATACCAACGTCAGAAGGGGCATTCGGTTGGTGAGCACCTGGGTCCAGAAATTTCTACAAAAATGTAAACCAATGAAAAAAGTCTCAAATAGGGGATTGACTGATGATGTGATGTGGGACAGAGAGGATTTGAGGCAGTCTATTCGTATCCCGACCCTAGTTAAACTGGGATTCAGGGGAAGATGATGATGACGATAATGTAAGTGCCTCAACAAGGCCTTTACTTTTATTCAAATGCTACACTTTCTAATTTATTGTTGAACATTAATAACTCATTTGAAATGCGTGTGATAAATGAATAAATAAAAATGAAATTATTAAATAAATAATTTAGTTGATTTACCGCCAGATGAATTCTTTACACTACAACAGAAGGATCTTGAAATAGTGGGGCTTCAACGATAGGATATAGGTCAATATTTAAAATCCTCATCATCATCATCTTCCCTTGAATCCCAGTTTAACTAGGGTCGGGATACGAATAGACTGTCTCAAATCCTCTCTACCCTACATCATATCATCAGTCAATCCCCTATTTGAGACTTTTCCGTTTGTTTAAATTTTTGTAGCAATTTCTGGAGCTTAGGCGCTCACCAATCTAAGGCCCTTTCTGACGTTAGTGTGGATCTTAGTGCTTTAGTCGCCTTCTACGACACGTACAGTCACCGGTTGGCCAATTCTTCAAACAACCCGAACACAACACGAGGAATAGGTCTATATTTAAAAACAGGTTTATAAAAGCTGAGAGTGAGTTACTTCATCCTGTTATTGAGACGGCATCGATTAACCTTTTTAAATCCGGTTTAAACCAAGTTGATTTTAGAAACTTATCAGAAATATAGGCCCTACATTTCATTTAATAAATATACATTTTACGTATATCACTGTAATTAATTTGTGTCTTGCATATTGTTGTAAACTTTCTTCTCCAGCTCTATTCTGACTCTGTACCCTTCAATGCTATATAGTAATATAGCATTGATCATACTGGTGTTACAGGTCTTCGTGACCTCCTTAACCAGTATAATTATGTTAAGTTTGTTAAGTTAAGTTAATACCTCTCTATATTTCTAATAATAATAATAATAATAATCATAAGAATAATCATAATCGTAATAATAATTATAATAATACTTATTATAATAAAGGTTTAACGTCCGTTTCCTCATCCAAGGATGTTGTTAAGGGCGTCCCCACAGCACACATCACTACAGATCAATTCACCCAAACCAATCTGCAAAATAAATGTGCCTAGGAGAAGTAAGGTCGTACACGAAAGCCAGTCCGATGACGATTTAACGGTTTAACGATTTAAACTAACTATTTAAACTAAGGATTTAAACTAACGGTTTCAACTAACGATTTAAACTAACGATTTAAACTAACTATTTAAACTAACTATTTAAACTAACTATTTAAACTAAGGATTTAAACTAACGGTTTAAACTAACGATTTAAACTAACGATTTAAACTAACTATTTAAACTAACTATTTAAACTAACTATTTAATGATAATTTTAATCATTATTATGCAATTTTGTTCATGCCCATTGTATAATATTTAACTGCTATTTTAGCACATATTTCCACCTCACACCTACTTGTGCTATTATAGAACTTGCTTTGGTGTCTGTATTCATTCCATACGTCGAGACGAACTTCATAAATAAATGCAAATTACGATGCGGAAATAGCCGTTAAAGCATTAAAGATTTACTTAGATTCAAATGACCTCTTTGATACCAATTTTAAATTTAATATGTTATAAAGTAGCATGTGTTTCTGATACGTCTTGCTATGATATAGCCTACAATTATCGGCATGTAGCTACGTTATGTTATTAATGGTATACGATGCTATATTTAGATTGCAATTTATATTTGCATTATCCTAATTATATTATATTTTATACTCCGTTTCTTCATACAAGGATGATGTCAGGGACGTCCCCCATCACACGTCACTACAAATCGGTTCACCCAAACGATCTGAAAAAACATGTACTGAAGATATCACGTTTAGCGTGATAAAATTATCACGAAAGTGAGCGCGATTCAATGCTTTAAAACAAGCCCAACATTTGTTAATCGAGTTTGTAGGATCTACTATGGTCTCATTTGTACAGACTTCAGGTAATTTTAATTAAATACTGGCAATTAGTACAAGGTTCCTCGTGGTTGAATAATTTACGTTTAAAATTAGACCGCTGATACTTTATGATGCTTTTGAAATGTGCGTAGGTTTAAATGACAGACTCTCTGATAATTTGTCTGACGTTATTAACCCTTTCCAGGTCCAAAGGTTTGTGGGAATAAGGTCGTACTGTTTGAAGGTCAATTATTACTTACGACTTTATTGATTAAAGTCATTTGTAACTGGAATGAGTAATGTCAAAGAGACTATAAATATGACTATAGTGATTAAAGTCAACTGTCATTTATGACTGTATTGATTGACGTCGGATATCACTTTTGCCTGTATTAGTGTAGTAATTAATGTCAAATTTCATTTATGACTGTATTGATTAATAATAATAATAATAATAATAATAATAACAACAATAATAATAATAATAATAATAATAAAGGTTTAACGGCCGTTTCCTCATCCAGGGAAGTAAACTGGACGAATTCATCCAGGGACGTATTAATGTCAAATATCGGTCTATAACTGTATTGAATATGTCAGATATAACTTATAACAATATTGACTGAATGTCAAATATCATTTATGACTGCATTGACTGAAGCATTATCGAATTGATTAGTGTTGACTCGTAATCAATGATCATATGGACAAATTTTGATTTATAAGATTAATTGACTATATTACTTCATTACGAATGATCACATTAACTGGTAGGAATTTCATCATTATTATTGTGTTTATTAATAATATTAATATTTTATTTATTTCCTATTATACGTACATGTGTACATAAAAACCAACTTTGCCAATGGCTTCAGCCAATGGCGATGTCGGTAAGATACTCGACCGCGGATCAGTATGTGCTGGGTTCAAATCCTGGGCCCATCTTATAGACTGTCATAGTACGAGGCCATAATTATATCATAATATAAAAATAACAGACAAAACTAAGAGCATATTAATATTGACGAGACTTAGTATTAAATGAATTAACATATTGAGTTTAACATATATCTGTTTATTGTAGAATCAAAAATTTTAATGTCAATTATATAGGCCTTCATTAGCTATAGAATCTCAAAAGCAAGAAATAAAGGTGAAAATCTGTTTATTGTACATGTATTTGTACTATTTGAATGTCATCATTTGCATCAGCCTTTGCTTTCCTATGAGCTCTGCCATAGGCAGTTGAATACCTATCTTTTCCATCTTCTTTTTCCACCCAGTGTCCATGAACGCAAACCTCTTTTCATTAATTCTCTTTATCTTTGGACTGGTTTTCGGAATTTTGGAATTAACAACATTTTTGATCTTTTTGCTCACCGGCTAGGATTTGTCTCCGTAGTACCCGATGTTGCTTTGTCATAAATCAAGAAAGTCATATGTTTATATCCATACACATACACTTACTTCGGTAAGATATGCCGAAGTCGGTTAGATACTCGACCGCGGATCAGTATGTGCGGGGTTTAAATCCTGGGCTCGCCCGTCACTGACATCGCTTTTGAGCGAGGAAACTGACGTTAGCCTTAGCTTCACCAGCTTTATATATATATATATATATATATATATATATATATATATATATATATATATATTACATTCTTATATTGAACTCTTTTCACTAAATTATCGCACGGCAGTAGGATTGCAAAAGCAAAAGTGGCCTTCTGCAATAGAAAATATCTTTTAACAAAAGGAAGACACAAAGATAAAGATAAGTCAAAACCTTGGTTTAGATCATGCTATTGTATGGATGCGAAACATGTTCCTTAATGAAGGAAGATATTAGGAAACTGGAGGCATTGGAAATGTGATTTGAAGAAGAATAGAGAGGATTAGCTGGACTCAAAAGGTTAAAAATGAGGAAGTTTTTCAGAGAGTTGGTACAGATAGACAGTTAATAGATGTATTAAGAAATACGAAGAAGAGTTGGACCCATTGTAAGGGGAAAGTCTATTGAAAGAGGTCATAGAAGGTAGAATGAAAGGAAAAAGAGGCAGAGTCAGTCGGAGATTAGGTATGTTGCATGATTTAAGACCCATTCATATGTGGACATATAGAGGAAAGCGGAAGACAGAGAAGAGTGGATGCGTTATATACCATGGACCTGCCAATAGGCAGTGCACTAAGAGAGAGAAAGACACAGAGAGAGACAGAGAGAGAGAGAGAGAGAGAGAGAGAATTCACGGAAAAATTCAAAGACTGCTGTAATTCAGAATACTCTAACGCCAGAACTATGAGGTTTCGCCTTGCATTGAATTCTTATCACCTAGACAGGATTGCATGCAAGGGTCGTCGTGGAAAATGTGAGTGGGTTAGAGTCAGTCTATAATATTGTTACCAATATCACGCACTTGATGTATACCGTGTTGCGCCCTAGAATCAACTCAGAACAAAGAACCTTCTCGGTTGATTTTTGAGTGAAAACATGTCGAAAAAGTAACTATTTCTTAACCTTGTCGACATCTTTTGTGAGGGATTTAGCTCACTTGTTTCAGCTGCGCGTTAAATTTTTTTAGTTTTTAATTTTGAGTTGATTGATTGAGTATATGCTTGCGTCGATTTTTTCAACGCAATTTTTGTGTTTACTTGTATGATTGTGTTGTATTTGTATTGCTGCCTGGGATAGTGAAATAAAGCTATATAATTGAACTAAGTCTGGCGAATTTATTACACGGACGGGTAACTGTTTTTGAAGACTGAGTGTTGTAAGCTTGAACGCAAAAATTCATAGGATGCTGAATGGTTGCTATTCTTAAATCAGCCAATTATTAATATGCTTTGATTAATAATTTGATTAGAACGATTTTTCTTTCAGACTAACCGCACGTTTCAATTCAACTTTAACACAATCATGACTTCATTTAACTGGATATTTTTAACCAGCTATTTAGCAATAATACCAATTCAAACTTATCCTTTAGCTTCAGCATTTGGTCCTAGTTATCGGCATTCCAGTTTACCACCTCGACTGGAAAGACATTACGATCCGGCACAACTGCGCAGTTATGACCTTCATCGTACCAGAGATCAAATCCTCAGCAGGTTAAAGCCATCGACTTTATTTTCGAAATCTTCTGAATCACCTCAGACATTTGAATTCATCCGTGAACTAGGAACAAGAGTGAATAAGTATGGCGGTCGAAATGGTGGGGTGGATATGAACGAAGAGGCGACTAAGCGAGATAAGCGGTTGATTGGTATTATCAAGTGCAACGGCTGGGGACCGAGTTGTATAGAACCAATCTATCCGGTAAGAAAATTCAAATTTTTCCCTTAAGTTTGGCAAATCCATATTTATATATATTTTTTTTTTACTAAACTCATAGCATTACGAAATACGAGTTGTATAGAACCAATCTATCCTGTAAGAAAATTCAAATTTTTCCTTTAAGTGTGTGAATATCCAGGTTATATATAATTTTTATTTACTAAATTCATAGCATAAATGAAACAGTACTTGAAAGGTTTTGAGAAAGAAAATCAGATGAAAAAAATCGAGGACAGAAGGCTGAGGTTCTTGGGTCACTTATTAAGAATGCCTGACGGTAGATAGACTAAGCAAAGACTGAATAAAATGGAAGCCAAGTCAAGGAAAAGCAAAGAGAAAAGAGGAAGACCTAGAAGTACTTGGTTCAACGCGATCAACAAAGATTTGAAAACTTTGAATATTCCATGAGAAGATGCTGTGAGGGTTGCTAAAGACAGAAAAGAATGGAGGAATGTTGCCGCCCTTTGTTCTCTTCAGAACGCAAGGAACTGATGATATTATGATAACAATTCATAGCATTACGAAATATACTACACAAAGCAAACAAACGTAAAGTAAAATTTAAAAAATAAATGCAGTAAACGTGTATAACTAGAAATACCAAAAGACAGTTCAAATACCATTACTGTTACTATTGTTATACTGTTATTATTGTTATAGACTGTTTGACACACTGTGCTTCTGGGAATTTTTAAATTTTTTTTCATTTAAATGTTTATTTCTATTTGTATTTGTCAGTGATTTGGTGTTGATGCTGAAATAAACACATATATATATCTCTCTGTTACATTAAAGCAATAACATTTTTTTCTAAAATTTAGATTGAACTTTAAGGTCAGAAGCTTCTAGGGTTTCTCTTATTTCAAAATATCAGGTGTATTGGTGTACACTGAAAGGTGAATGTTCGAGATTTTACTCTCTGACCATCTCTACCGGGAATCGTTCCCGGGACCTCGGGATCAGCCATTTAAATCTTCATGACATTTTCTAAAGCGCTTACCCACTGAGCCACTGGGACATTCCGCAATTAAAAAAACATAATATCTAAAGTTATCCCGAATGCAGGCCAATGATGGCAACGAGTTTTGGCTCTCAGTTAGTGTAACTACTACATATAGTATAAGTACTAAAGTAGGCCTACTGTAGGTCTACAGTAGGCCTATAGTTATTTAGACAGATAATAAAGCTTACATGATCATTGTTGTTAAATTAAAATAATTAAAAATGAACTTAGCGTTACTATATAAATAATACAAAGCAGGTTATCAAATATTCTCATTTATACTATATAGATATTATTTATCAACATATAATGTAAGTCTTCACCACATTTAATTCGTGCACATTTCCTTAATAAAATTAAATATGCATACAAAACTGCACAACCATTTTTAACGTTCGTGTTCACACTCAACAGTTGTTGCAAGGACGTCTTCAGGACCTAAGCATTATATATTAGAAAAATATTTTAAAGAAGGAAGGAAGATATAAGGAAACTGGAAGCATTGGAAATGTGAATTTGGAGAAGAATGGAGAGGATTAGCTGGACCCAAAAGGTTACAAATGAGGAAGTTCTGGAGAGAGTTGGTACCGTTAGACAGTTGATAAATGTATTATGAAATAGGAAGAAGAGTTGGAGAGGACACATTCTAAGGGTATATATATATATATATATATATATATATATATATATATATACAGTATATATATATAATATATATATATATAGTATATATATATAATATATATATATATGATATATATATATATATATATATATCTTATATATATATATCTATATATATATATATATATACACTATATTGGAAACATAAAATGAATTTTGCTGCTGGAGATTCGTATGAGAGTGAGAGAGAGAGAGAGAGAGAGAGAGAGAGAGAGACAAAAACAGAGGACACTGAGAGATATATATACAGAGAGATAGAGACACAGAGAGAAAGAAAAAAGAGGGAGAGAGATAGAAAGTGTAGGAGAGGTGACACTGCACCAGAGTTGCATAATTGTTGAAGACGTAGTTTTATGGAGACACATTTGAAGTCAAAAAAGCTAAGTCGTTGTTTTGAAAAGATCTAGAAAACCACGTCGTTGGTTGATAGAGCGTGAAGAACTGTCTTATAGGGTTTCCAGATTTACCTGAGTTTGATATACATGTAGTACTACTGCAACTACTACAGAGGAAAATCTCTACTCCTTTAGAAGTAGTATTAAGATCATATAAAGATGTTCTCTTATAGTGAGTGACCTTCTGTAAGCTTGTACTAAAACAGTTACATTTGAGAAAATTCAAATCAGAGGTGTCAGAAAAATTTGAAATTAGCAGCATTCAAACCAAGTGTTCTCCCCGTCACTGACATGCTATCGAGCAGGAAACGGACGTTAAACTGGGCTTTAGCAGCGGTAGCTTTTACAGCTAATAGGCTGGTATGATTGGTTAAAATTTATTTCGTATTATTGGTTGATTGGTTAATCTGGTACGATTGATTAACTGGTTAATATGGTATGATTGATTAATTTATTAGTATGGTATGATTGATTAAATTTTCGCTTGTGGAACAGTAGATACTAGGTCCAAACATAGGCTCGCCAGTCACTGATTGACTCATCATTTAGAGAGTTAAAAGTGAATTTAACTTCAGCTTTAATCTCCCACTGTAATAAAGGTTTTAACAAAATTGCAGAGAATGATCATACGTGACGAAATCTATCAATTTTAATACCGCATGTTTAGCCGTTAGACAATTTAGTCAATATCTATGTTACCAGTCCTGTAAGTGTCCGAGATTTTACTTCCTGATCAGCTCTACTGGGAATTGATTCTAGAATTTCAGGAAAATTTAAAATTTCTTAACGTTGCCTGACGCTCTTATACACTGAGCTATTCAGACATTCAAAAATAAATCACTTAAAATAAAATAATACACTTAATATATACAATATTTACATATTATGTAATATACGAACAATCGCATATGGATGATAACTTGAATATAAGCAATTGCTCACTTTTACTAATTACTATTAATTTTCGTCAGCATTTTTCGAAGTAAAATCAGCATTCACCACGACTCGTGCGAGATAGTTTGCCACTCAGCAATGCAAAATATTGCTAATAACTTGTGGGAGTTTTGTAAAACAAAATTCCGTCAACTGTTATTTCTACAAGTGTTTTTTGATTGATCGATCACCAGTTCGTAGAGGTCAATATTGCCACCCCCGCGACACCAGTTGTTCTATCAAATGCATGACTGTTGAGGGGTGAGGGCAACTTCCCAACCCACAAAAAATCTAGCCTCTCTCTCTCTCTCTTAGTGAACTGCCTACTGGCAGGTCCATGGTATATAAAGCCTTAACGCCTCTCTGTCTTCCGCTTTGCTCGTCATTTCCACATACGAGTGGGTCTTTAAATCATCTAAAATACCTAATCTCGGCCTGCCTCTGCTTCGATTTCCTTCCATTCTATCTTCTATGACCTTTATTAATAGACCTTCTCCCCTTAGATGTGAAATTTTGTCAGAAAGTCACTAATCCGCTACAGCCGAATAAAGTCTCTAAAATTACAAATAGTAACGGTAGAATATTATTAGTAAATATTTAACAATAACAACAACAACAACATTAGAGTGCTACTGTCGTCAATGACAACATTGAGCACTGTGGTACCAAATCAAATCCGATGAGCAGAGTTTACGACACGCAGAAATTTAGTATTGAAATAATTATACAGTAGACTGTATATTTAATTATACATTCATATTTTAATTATTTGTTATTCATTATATAATTGTGCCTGATTCATTATCTCGTACGGGCCTATGCACTCTTCATCACGAATTCGTTATCACGCCGAATATTCATTATCATCTATTCAATATGACGACATATATACTAAACTTTAAAAAATCACGCATGAAAAACTTCAAGTCTTAAGTACACTTTAACTGATGTAGAATAAAAAGCAAATAGAATTAAAAGAAATAAAAGCTAATGGTTAAACGCGCGTTATAGTGAAGTCTTTAAAAGAGAGTGATTGGATTGATTGATTTAAAGATCCTTTCGTATGTGGACATAAAGAGGAAAACGGAAGACATAGAAGAGTGGAGGCGTTATTTACCATGGACCTGCCAGTAGTCAGTGCACAAAATGAGAGAAAGAGAGAGAGAGAAAGTGAATTCATCTAGGATCGCTTATATAATTCCGACTTATTGCCGATTCTTCAGAGAATTTTAGGCATCTTATAGTCAATTGTCCAAGTTGCCAGTCCTGTGAATATAATTTGTGAATGAATTTTACTATCTGATCAGCTCTACCGAGAATTGATCCCATGACCTCAGGAAAAGCAGTACCGAATCTCATAATACTAACTGAATTTAAGAAATATATCAGAAGTTTAACATTCGATTCTTCATACAAAAATGATTTTAGGGAATTAGGTTACGCGCAATTATTTATTTTGATATCCTTTTAATTAAAAATTTTAGTATTACGTTATTATCTGCCCTACCCCAAATGTTGTTTAAAAACGAGAGCGTGAGCACTGCAGTATTGTTCAGAGTATCAGCCCACATAACCCAGGGCGAGATGACCCTGTGGTTGTGTTCCCACACTTGTTCTCCCATATTTCTACTGAAGATTTTATTCTCTGTCACTGTTCTGGCGATTTACACTTACTCTAGTAAAAAAGCTAATGTTAACGTCAGTTTCCTCACTCGAAAGCGATGTCAGTGATGGGCGAGCCCAGAATTCGAACCCCGCACATACTGATCCGCGGTCGATTATCTTACCGAAGTCATCACTGGCTCCAGCCAGGGTACATGCACATCAACCTTCTATTCTTTAATTCACTCTATTTTTGGACTGGTTTTCAAGATTATGAAAGTTGCACCGTTTTGGACCTTCTTTTTGCTCATCGGTTTGAATTTTTCTGAATTTTGTTCGATGTTGTCATGGACAACAGTAGCACTCTGCGATTATGTTATTATGAATACATCCACAGTTTCTTCTACAACAGTATCGGTACATTGTCGTCAACGGCCGCCGATTTATTTAATCGATAAGTTTATCAATCATTTAGTCAAAAAATCAACCAAAAATTAATCAATGAATCAAAAAATCAATCTATTGGCCGAGCTATCAATTTACTCAGCCAACTAAGTACAAACTGATCAACAGTCAATCGGTCCATCTGTTATTCAAAGAATCAATCAAAACACGCAGTCAAACAGTAAGTCAGTTAATCAATCAATCAATCTATAAATTATCTTCTTCTTCTTTTCTTGAATTCCAGTTTAACTAAGGTCTGGATATGAATCAGTCAATCAATCAATTACTTTAATAAATATTCAACCAATCATTAAAATTTATAATCTATTCATTCCTCTAATTGTATGATTTCATTAACTGACGTTAAAACACGCATTATAGTGAAATGATCAACTATGTTGATATCGGTCACTTTTAATATCACATGTTTTAATCGTTAGGCAATTTAGACCATTTTCCGTATAGCCAGTCCAGTGAATGTCTGAGAATTTACTCTCAGATCAGCGCGGATGGGATTCGAACCCACTAGGATTCAATTCACCTCAGGATCCTTCATTTAAAACTTCATGACGTTACCCCTACGCTATTGAGACATTCTATGTTACTAAGCATCACTTGCTGAATGTCGCAGGCTTCCAGACCAGCTAATCGAGCAGCGGGCTCGGGTAAAATGGGACCTGTGGAAGGATCCGCTGGGATTTCCCTGGAGGAAGGGAGACCAGGGGAGGCCTGGGCCGTGGGGCCTCAGAGGGTGGCGGTGCCCCAGCATCAGAGGGGGGCTTACCCGTCAAATATGTTCATAGGGAGACATATCAATTACGAACCGTTCTTTGCCCTTACTTCTGGTTAGTTCAAAATGATATTAATAATAATAACAACAATTAAAGTGCTACAGTCATCAATGGCGAAATCAAGCACGATTGAGACAAAATCAATCAATTATCAATAAATAAATAAATAAATCAATCAATCAATAAGAATTTAACGTCCGGTTCCTTGCTATAAGGCAATGTCAGTGACGTCTCTTGTCAGTTTAATTAATTTTAATCAATTATGGATGCCTATGAAGCGCAGACTTTCGCACACGAAAAGCTATTCGGTATAATTTACCGTACAGCTCACGCTGGTACATAGACCTATTATTTTTCCTAAATGATGAAATATTTAAAGCTAAACAAATTCGAGAAGAGGGAACTTATTCAACTAAACTCCCTGTAGAAAAATGTTAAGTTGTCATTATTTTGACCTCATTTTCTTAATGCACATTCCACGTAAGTTAAGCAATAGCTCTTTTCACGTTCTTCACAGAGAGAAAGTGCCAAGTCATTAGACATGAAATGCACGCATATCGTCAACAGAAACTGCTTAAGTCAAAAGAACTGCTAATCATAAGTATGAGACTAGACTGTCACAAACTAACTATTTGTATTTTCATTTCTATGTTAAAATTTTTAACTCGATTATTTTTTGTAGTGTTCAAATATAATATAATAATAATAATAATAAAGGTTTAACGTCCGTTTCCTCATACAAGGATGATGTCAGGGACGTCATCCTTGTATGATAATATGGAATAGTGTACCCGATTCCATAAAAACGGCTAGAAATGTATATAATTTTAGTATCCTATACAAATATTTTTTATTCAAGAACTGGTAAACTATACTGATAGAAGCACTTTCCCATACCATCTAGGCGACTAGCTAGATAGAGCAATGCTCTCACTAGGGCCCGATTGAATGGTATTGGGCTTGTTTTAATTAATTGCATTATTGATTATGTTTGTTGTAATCTTGCACTTTTGTTTCTCTTTTTGTACACTTTGTATGTATGCGGCTTTACACTGATGTTGTTGTTGTCGAAATAGACATACATGTATGTCTCTCTCTCTCTCTCTCTCTTGTCAGTCAGAAGGAAACTGTCCGTTTAGCAATTTTAGTTCAATTAAATTCAAATTAAATTAAACTACCGCTCTACTATTCTATTCGAGCCAGGAAGAGAGGAACTTTAGAGAGCGAGAGTGAGACGGAGGTTCACTGGTCCATCATGCAAAGATTAAAACCAGAAGATTTAAAGTCATTTAAAATTAAATTTTATCTTTAAAATTGAAATTGAAGATTTAAAGGCCGGTTCCTCATAAACTGGACATTTAGGCGTTGATTCAAATCTAACTTTGAAAAAATGGACGGTCACACGTCATTTTGATGCCCTCTCCCCTAATGCTAGAGGATTTATTTTCATTAGACTGGATTTCTATATATTCTGGCTGGAGCCAGTGGCCAAGTCGGTAAGATACTTGACCGCGGATCAGTAGGTGCGGGGTTCAAATCCTGCACTTGCTCGTCACTGACATCGCTTTCGAGTGAGGAAACTGACGTTAACCTTAACATTGCCAGCTATCTCTATATATTCCAGTAGCCAGCGGATCTATGACACTTCAAAATTTAGTCTCAATGATATTTTAACAAATTGCACATCCTTAACTGGGACAATAAAATGAGGTGGTGGGGTCCATACCTTCCAAGAAGTGGCAGACAATTTATTTTATTTTATTTATTTATTGCTTTATTTCAGTCGTAATAACCCATACATGAATCTTACACGTACACAATGCAACAAGTATTATTCATATTGTTTTATTATTAAACCAGAAAAGCAAATAGGCTGTGCATAAATTGAGCTCTAAGACAATTACTTATAGAACTAGGCATATAAACCAATAATAAGCTCAGAACATCAAAACACTATCATATTAGTATTATCCAGCAAGCACATTTTAAACTTTAAGCTGTAGTTAGAAAGGGGAGTATCAAAACTACTACTACTACTCTAACAATTGAAAACTCCTACTCCTCACAATTTAATCCTCGAGTCAACGTCCGATTGGAGAGCGGAGACATTCCCGCCTTGATTTGAGTAAACAGAAATAGAACACTGACAAGTCTATAATTGCAGTCATTGAAATTTGGAATTATTGTCTAAGTTGACGAACGTTTCCGGACTGACTTCCTGGAAACTTGAGATTAGACTTGAGGCAATCCAGCAGCTCTTAGAGGAGGCGAATGAGATACTGGAAAGCTAAAATTAGCCAGAACTAAAATGAGAATGTTTCTAGTAATCAATCAACCAGTAAGAATTTAACGTTCGGTTCCTCGACATAAGGAAATGTCAGGGTCGTATCTTAATATTTGTTAATATAACGATTTTGTGATAGTGGATTTAAACATGCTTTGAGATTTAAATGCTATTTCTTAATTTTTTACAATAATAATAACAATAATCCCCGTGTTGTGCTCGGGTGTGGATGGACCACTGCAGAATAGGGCAATCGCAAACAATCGTCTACGTGTACGTAAGAGGCGACTAAAGGCAGGAGCTGAGGATGGTAAGAGAGGACCCACCTCATCATGAAATATTTTCCCCCAGGAGTAAATGGTAATTAACCCATCTAACTGAGGAAGGCAACTGGAAACCACCTCAGAAGCCATACGTTTCTCAAGCTATAGGCTACATAATGTGTGGTGGATAAGGCCTAAACTTTGAAAGGATTAACTTAGTGATATATGAAGTGCACTTATGAAGCGAGAAAGCAGACTTGAGTGCGAGTATGTACATTGAACCTGCCACATAGCAGTGCACTAAAGCGAATAATAGTAATAATAATAATTAAAATAATAATAATAACAGTAGTAGTAATAATAATAATAATAAATGCCTAACGTCAGTTTCCTATTCGAAAGATGATATGATAGTCCCTATGGCATACCTCGCTGATCAATTCACCAAGACCAATCTGCAAAAGGCAGTGCCAAAATTATCCACATTGAATCATAATAATAATAACCTCTGATAATAATAATAATAATAATATTAATAATAGTAATAATAAAGGTTTAAAGTCCGTTTCCTCATACAAGGATAATGTCAGGGACGTCCCCCATCACATGTCACTACAAATCGAATCACCACCAAACGATTTGAGCAACATGTGCTGCAGAGAAAGAAAAAGATCCTATAGATGATAAAAAGAGGGACCAGTAAAGTAACATAAAACTCTCGCCTCAATTAAGGCAGCTAACCAACTACACCAACTACATCGACATTTGGAATATCGTCCAAGCTTACATCGAGCAATACTAAGCCAAAAGAAACAAACGAGTAAATAAAACGTGGTAAAAACCTGTCAAAATCCGGTCCAAAATCTGTACGGTATATTAATATACTCAAGAGGAGTACTTATGAATATAAGTAATGAAAATTCTTTAATCAATCAATTCGTTCGTTAATTAATAAATTTATTAATTATGAGATTAATTAATAATTATAAGAATTAATAATTATAATCATTATAATTATTATAATTAACAAGAATTAATTAAGAGAATTAATTCGTTAATTATGCGAGCTTTACACGTTGCTTGATTTATGTCACACAGGTAGATCCTGGGGCCCCTCAGGGAAGTAATGGTACGACTTCTTCAAATGTCAGGGATTCAGTCCCTCCCAACGTCGATGAAAATATTCAGCTGATGAGAAAAAGCAATCGCATCGCGTCTAACGGCAGGTCCACTGAAGGTCTCTCGAATATCGTATATCAAGCGATAACAAGAAGATACAAGGAGCTGTTGTAATTTATGTCCTCAATGTCTAACACGGACCAAGAAACGTACATTAAATTCGAGTTAAATGATTTGACGCGTTGTTAATAAAAGAAGAAGAATAATAATAATATATAAGATAATAATAATTAATAGCAAAATAACAATGAAAACAAGAATAAATATATTCAATGCTTATATTACGCCAGTTTACTTATATAATAGTGAGCTATGGATATTAACTTCAAAAGAGGAACATGAAATTGACATATTTCATAGAAGTCTATTAAGATATATAAGATTTAAAAATAATATTAATAATACTAAAATATTATTAATAATAATAAAGCTTTAACGTCCGATTCCTCATACAACGTTGATGTCACGGACGTCCCCCCATCACATATGAATACTAGTAACACTAGTGGCTCTATTTGTGGGTTCTGTGTTATGTATCATTTAACTGCAGCACAATCTATAGTCTACTGACTATTTAATTAACTATGAAAATATTTAAACTTACAAATCGTCTTCAATATATTTCAAATCGAGAAATACTGCAAATTAACACTATTTAAATCAATTCTGTAGATCCTAAAGGTTTAGGAATATTTTACAAGCGATGCCAATAAGATTAGCGGTAAAATAAACTGAAGTACACTGGTTTAAAAAGAGGAGGAGGTATTTAATTATTTATAACAAGCTTAGTATCTGTTTTAATTAATTATTAACAAGCTTAGTATCTGTCTTAATTAATTATTAACAAGCTTAATATCTGTTTTAATTAATTATTAACAAGCTTAACATCTGTTTTAATTAATTATTAACAAGCTTATTAGTATCAGTTTTAACGGGCTTATAATCGACTGTGTAAGGTTATCCGTGTATCTACGCAAGCTGAATTGTGCGGTGTTTGTTGTAATAAAAGGATGAAGAAAATTGGCGATTAAGTGAATAATTAAAAATAATAATAATAATAATAAAGGTTTAACGTCCATTTCCTCATCCAAGGATGAATGTCAGGGACGTACTAACGTGTCTACGAACACGAGCTCATGTCATATGATCTCATATCACATGAATGGCGATGTCGGTAAGATACTCGACCGCGGATCAGTATGTGCGGGGTTCAAATCCTGGGCTCGCCCGTCACTGACATCGCTTTCGAGTGAGGAAACTGACGTTAGCATTAGCTTTAGCTTTTTAACATCTTTTCGTTTGTTTCATCAAGTTCATTTAACGAAATTACTACCAGTAAGGAATTAATTTAATTAAAAAAATAAATTAATTAAACAAAACACAAATCTGTCAGGGTAAATGCGTATTTCGCCATTTTATTAGCACTTTCAAAAATTTCACAGAAAATATATAAAATAATATAAAAATTGCACGAGACTAATAGAGCTAACAAAAATGCGCGCGTGTGACTCTGCAAAGTCAAGTATTGTTTTATTATCAAATATAGCAATACAAATTCAACAAGACTTCATCCATATTTGCAGAGCAAACGGAACTAAGCGTATCCAAAGATGTTTCTAAGAAATTTCAGACCGTACAGTATGCTAAACCAGCGAAACAATCCAGTATTTTATGTTAAGTAAAAATAGAATCGAGTTAATATTCCCGTGTACATAACAGATCCCGTATTACTGACTCAACAACTAGGACTATACACAGCGAACAGACTATCTATGTGAGTTCTAGACGTAAAAATAAGATAAATAATAACAACAAAAAATACCATTCAAATCAATCAATTAAATCATTGAGTAACTATCACACGACAATGAATCGAAAGAGAAAGTATGGACAAGCGTTGAAAAGAGTGAAATTATAACGTATCGAATCAAGTCTCTCTCTTTCTCTCTTAGTGAACTGCCTACTGGCAGGTCCATGATATATAACGCCTCAACTCTTCTCTGTCTTCCGATTTCCTCTTCATGTCCACATACGAGTGGATCTTTAAATTATCTATGACATTCCTTTTGATATACCATTATTCCTGGGGGATTCTGCTTATGACGAGGTGGGCCCCCTATGCCTTCCTCAGCTTCGACTAACAGTTACTGGGAAGGGGCGTCATTTACTGAGAAAGCTATCCTGTTTACCCTACAATCCGGTATATCCAAACAAACCTGTTTATCCAAGTCTACAATATGCAACAATCCATATTAGACAAAGCTCGTCTAACAAGCTAACTCCATTGGGGGCATTTATCCCCCCATTATACCGGGCTGTCCTAACCAGTGAACCTTGATCCCACTGTGGTACACCTAAGTGGGAGCTCATGCTCACGTTAACTAAAGTTTAAATTAATATAAAATTAATGGTAAAAAGCAATTATGAGCCAAACAAGAAGTGACAAGATCGCCGCAATAATAATGTATTCAGAAATAGTACGATTTATTAGAAAAATTAACCAATTACCCAATTTGATCAAACATTAAACCTAAATATGTTAATACTGCGAGACAAACTTAGTGACCGAGGAATCCGTTAAATAAACTAAGAAATAGATAAAGTAAGCGTCAAAAATAAAGAGTATTAGCATTTAATTGATACCAAATATCCACTTCGAAGAAACATAAATATATAAACATTTCTCGTAACTGCGCGAAATAATTGATCAGTCACAAATGGAAAGCAGTCAAAAGCAGATTAATCAGTCATAAATCGAGAGAGGTGGGAAAGTAGTGTTGATTGATGAATGACGCATTTCTAATTACGCGTATACAAATCACAAATCGGAGTAGGATTGAAAGGCAAGGATTTTTATTATTATTTTTATTTGTCACAACATGCATGAATAACGACACAGAGATTCGATGGGCAATGAAATAAAAGTTAGAAACAAAGACGTGCAAAGCGATAAATGAAGGCTATAAAATAGCGCATACATGGGCATAAATAGTTAAATTGACGTCCCTGACATCATCTCTGGATGAGGAAACGGACGTTAAACCTTTATTATAATATTTTTATTATTCTTATTAAAATTTACAAATAAGGGCCTAGACTCTCAGTAAAACATTTTACTTACAAATAAACGACAAATTATTTTTATGAGCACGACTAGACACCCAAAGAAAAATGTTTGATACTCATCAGGTTCTACGCCCATTCCAACAGAAATCAAACAGGTTCAAATCGCTTTAAGAGAGTTACCAATTGAGTTCAGATAAAATAAAGCAGCTTACTGTTACCAATATCAAACAATGTAGAAAGCGAAGTGTAATCTATTCAAATGGAGCGGTGTAATATGCTCAGAACATAAATAACTGACCGCTATTGTACGGTAAACTAAAAAAACAACTGTTTAACGATAGAGTCTATTTCTCCGTCAAGTTCATAAGTCCACGGCACATTAGTGACCGAATAAAACTAAATGTGCACTTTGTAACTACAAGTCAGTAGTCCAAATCTAATCGGAAAAATATCGACCAATATTATATATATCGAATATATATCGACCAAGGTTAAAGAAGTTTTTAAAACATAAATTAAATCACTAGAAAGATCGATAAGACAAGAAAATGTCGTTCCTAGAACAAGAGATAGTGAAGTGAGGGATAAACAGATAGTAAGAGATAGTGACAGATAAACAGATAGTAAGAGATAGCAACAGATAGTAAAAGATAGTGACATAGTGACAGAAAAACAGATAGTAGGAGAAACAGATATTAAGAGATAGTGACAGATAAAAAGGTAGTAAGAGATAGTGGCAAATAAACAGATAGTACGACATAGTGACATATGGGAAAATGGAGAGTAATCATACGAGTAGCATCTTATAAGACTAAATGTCAGTTATCAAATTCATAGGAACAGTCTTGCTGTTGTAAGTAACAGAGCAATCATTGACAAATAAATAGCATAATTGGTGCACAGATTTTACTTCTACGAAATACACAGCTAAATCTTCCCATAAGAGATTTTCTAAACTATCTAATCAGGCTTTTAGCTTAAATGAACAATAAAATTAGTGGCAATGAAAAAAACATCGAAGAATAAATGGACAATCATTTTAAAACCATTGATCCTTTGACAGCGCGCCGTTAGAAACCGTGTTATCTCTTAGATCTGACGCTACCTTGACTGTCAAATGTCCACGATCAGAACGCAACGGTTTAAAAATAGACCCTTTTAACATAAAATTAAAAGGTGTTCTCATTCAGTCATTCTCACTAACACTACACTAACAGCTTCCCTTACCAATAAAAACAATACGTGTGATATGCACAAAATTAGTATGCTACTTATATAAACGTATAAATAACATGATGTATGATCCGTATGAATTTGGGAAAGCAAGTTGTTCGACAGCGGATCTGTAGGTGCTAGGCTTCAAATCCACTGTTCTCCCCGTCACTGACAACCTATCGAGCAGGAAACTGGCGTTAAACGTGGCTTTGGTTTTACTTTGCCTTATGACACGTATAAAAACGAATGATATGCATAAAAGTGTATAATAAGCATAAATATATACGATAGGTATAAATAAAATATGTATAATAAAATACATATGATATGCACTTGATCGCGTACAGAACTGAAACAAACTATATGTATATCATCAAACAATCTGTCTGTCTGTACATATCAGCTTCACCCGTTTACACGTACAGTACAAATAAATACATACACAACAGTCCTGTACAAAACAAAATACTAATTATTCGAATTCTAATACAAAGTTATAGTGGCTCAGTGCCTATTTACCGTTCAGTTCCTATTAACCGTTCAGTGCCTATTGACCGTTCAGTGCCTATTAACCGTTCAGTGCCTATTAACTGTTCAGTTCCTATTAACCGTTCAGTTCCTACTAACCGTTCAGTTCCTATTAACCGTTCAGTTCCTATTAACTGTTCAGTGCCTATTAACCGTTCAGTTCCTAATTACCGTTCAGTGCCTATTAACCGCTCAGTTCCTATTAACCATTCAGTTCCTATTAACCGTTCAGTGCCTATTAACCGTTCAGTGCCTATTAACCGTTCAGTGCCTATTTACCGTTCAGTGCCTATTAACAGTTCAGTGCCTATTAACAGTTCAATGCCTTATTAACCGTTCAATGCCTATTAATCGTTCAATGCCTTATTAACCGTTCAGTGCATATTTACCGTTCAGTGCCTATTAACCGTTCAATGCCTATTCACCACTCAGTGCCTATTTGCCACTCAGTGCCTATGCTCAGTGCCTACGCTCAGTGCCTACGCTCAGTGCCTATGCTCAGTGCCTATGCTCAGTGCCTATGCTCAGTGACTACGCTCAGTGCCTATGCTCAGTGCCTATGCTCAGTGCCTATTCACAGTGCCTATGCTCAGTGCCTATTCACAGTGCCTATGTGCCTACTCACACATCAGTTTCCCATCGAAACTGCTAAGCGCCACACCGAAAGCTTGTAGAGCGCAGAGAGGATGAGTGTAGTCCATCGTAAACACGTCCTCAGCCACCCGTCCAAACTGTAGCAAGATGCTTTCATCTGAATCAATCAGTTAAATACCAATTAATTAATTAATCAATCATCATCATCATCCTGTCCTCAGCTACTCGTCCAAACTGTAGCAATATGCTTTCATCTGAATCAATCAGTTAATACTAATTAATTAATAAATACAATAGTTCATAAAAGCATTCGTAACAACAATAAAATAGTCGCTGAATCAAATCAGTAAATCAATTAAATAATCAATGCCATCAACACAATTAATCAATCAAATATACAGTCAGTAATATGCAAATATCACACCATTGTTTTAAATTTTATACACTGTGTTTTTATAACTGATACCCCAAATTGTTTTAACAACAAAGACGTAATAAGGTGACCGATGTTCTTGAAATTTACATCACTTGACCAACAGTCAATTCTACAAAACACAGAGAAATTTCGTTTGAATATCTTTAATAACGTGAAAGTTGTAGTTTTGTGAATAGGAGTGGGGTCAGATAAGAAATTTCCAGTACTGTATTACGGACGCGTTACATGCAGCGTAAAACTATCTCTATAAAAATAATAACGAACACATCACAAAATTTAAGCTAATGCCATTTTAAGAGCAATCACTTCTTTGCAAAATGACGTAAAATACTTGTTGATATGTTCTTAATTTACAAAGTTATTGAACTTTTAATGCATGCATTGCAAGGCTGGCTACAGTTGCTATCACCGCAGACACTTCAGCGGCGTCCTCTAGCGCTACAGTTAAAAAAACTTATTCGTTTATTCTCTTCATGCAATGCATGCATAAAAAGTTAAATAACTTTGTCAATTAAGAACATATCAGCAAGTATAGTATTTTACGTCGTTTTGAAAAGAAATGATTGCTCTTCAAAATAGTATTAGCAGAAATTTTACATTGCGTGTTAACTAGTATTTGTTATGGAGACCATCTACGCTAAATGTAACACGCCCGTAATTCTGTATTGGAAATTTCATATCTGACCCCACTCCTATTCGCGAAACTATAACTTTCACGTTACTAAAGATATTCAAACAAAATTTCTCTATGTTTTGTAAAATTGGCTGTTGGTAAATTTCAAGTGATGTAAATTTCAATCGGTCACCTTATTACGTCGTAGTTGTTAAAACAATTTGGGGTATCAGTTATAAAAAACACAGTGTATATTTCAATGGAATCATCATCATCACAATCTTCCCTTTAATCCCAGTTTAACTAGAGTCGGATATATTTCAATTAAATATTTCATATATACTGGGTGAGTAAAAAAAGTGATAACACCTGCAAAAAGTTTGAATATCTCAGGCTATTGTTAATATTTTCAAATCAAACTTTTACCAATTATGTAATAATAAAGGACTGTGATGGGGTGGCCAATTTTCATCAATTTTGGTACATAGATTGGCCAATTATGAAAGTTTCAGCAGAGCAACCCACTATTTTTGAATGTACTGTAAATAAAACTTTCATTTATTTTATTTTTATTTTAGCTCTGAAAAGGGTCGTTGTGGTGGTTCAGAAAGTTCCAGTTGTATCTGCTAGCACTACTGCCTATTCGATAAGCATTCCTCCTAGTTGCTTTTCAAGACTGCAGCAGCTTTCGGAACGCTATGACAGCTTTGACTAACACGCAAACCTCCGTTCCACTAGTACCCTTCCTCGGACCGACCTCCCGGATTTTGGATCGCACCATTCTGGACCCCACACTCTGCTCATCGGATTTGATTTGGTACCACAGTGCTTAATGTTGTCATTGACGACAGTAGCACTCTAATTTTTCTGTTGTTGTTTTGTTGATTCCAGTTTGGGGCAGTCTCTCCCAAATTGATGGTAGGTAGAACTTCCTGCAGTTCTGCCTTATTTTTAGGCTTTGAATGGTATTTTTGATAGAGATGCAGCATGGTTCCCCAGACATGGTAACCAGAGGATTTTGATCGGGAGAGTTTGGAGGCCATTCACTCTTCATGATGAAATGCGAATTCCTCTCGCTGATCCATTCATGTGCATAGCGAGATGCATGAGCCGGAGCATCATCCTGCTGAAAGATGAAACCATTTGGTAGAAGAGCATAGCAATCATCAAACAGCTCGGAAAGTAAAGTATTGACGTAATACTGAGGGTTCACCTTTTCCTTCTCGCCAATGAAGTTCAATTTGCCCTTAACGTTGTAGCAAACGCCATTTTTAGGTAAAAAATGGGGGGTTGCTCTACTGAAAGTTGTATATCTGGCCAATTCATAGATTAAAATGGATACAAATTGGCCACCCCATCACAAATTAGTCCTTTATTAATTGGCAAAAGTTTGCTTTGAAAATATTAACAATAGCTTGAGATATTCAAACTTTTAACAGGTGTTATCACTTTTTTTACTCACCCTGTATATTTAATTGACGGTGTAGCTCCATCATCAGCAACAAACAGCGTGCATTGCACCGGCTTCTTCCGCCGCTTAAAGATAATTTGAACTTTAGGCTTAGGGAGAGGGCTCATCATTTCTCTTTACCATCTAAGCGCTCACCTTTGATGAATAAAAACTTCATCATTAGAATGCTGTATAAAGACTCTTATTAAGCCTTTTTACAATGCGTACATGTGTTTATTTCTTTCTGTTTTGCTATTTGTATGTGTGTAAGTTTTCTGCAGTATGTCGGATTTCATGTAATAAACGAATACATATATATGGCATCGTCATCAACATCACCACAATCTTCCCTTGAATCCTAGATATATTTAATTGAAATAAATCGCACAAACTTTAAAAGGTAAGTTGTATTTCAACATACCGTCGTTCTCGGCAATGACCTGAAAGTTCTTGACGGACGGCTGTGTCACTCTACCTCGAAAGTTGAGCATAAAAGACTGAGTCGCTAAACAACACAACAACAACAACAGTAAGGTACACAACAACAACAACAGTAAGGTACACAACAACAACGATAAGGTCCACTAGAAGGACTGAAACAACAACAACAACAGTACAACCACTAGATGTGTTCAGTGACTATGAGAATATTACTAATTCTACACATCAAAACTGCACCTATTCGTAGCTGGCAACTAACGAAGATATATAAATATATATACAGTGTATATATAAAGCTGAGAAATTTGATTATAAATAAGTTTCGTTTCAAACAGACTATCTTCAGAATCACATGCAGTAAAATGTATTTCGTATTTATTCTTCAGTTCCGGGACAAAAAGAGAAGTCAAAGTGAACTACGAATTACTCAAAAATTATTATTATTTATAGCTAATTATCAGGAAACAAGGTTGAGTGACGACATCAAATTCAAAGCCGTAATTGTAGGAGAGATGAGACAACAAACTATGCCTGTCCAGTGAAGTAATGTTACAATATAATGTGAAACAATGTTACAACCACCTTTTCTTTAACTCCCTTTACTTTGGACTGAATTTCTGGATTTTGGAATTTGCACCGTTTTTGGACCTTCTTTTTTTGCTCGCCGGCTTGATTTTGTCTCAATAGTGCTCGATGTTGTCATGGATGACTGTAGCACTCTAATTGTTTTTATTATTATTAATAAATACAACAGCGTAAGACGCACTATCATTCCACGTTGGCGTCTTGTTCTTGAGCTCCAGAATGTTCTGCAATTCCTTGTTCTTCCATTTGTCAATCAACCCGTCGTTATCCTAAAACATTTCATTCAGCATTGCTATACCTCAATGAATCAATCAATCAATCACTCAATAAATCAATCAATCCATCAATCGATTGATAAATCAATCAATTAACTGATCAATCAGTTAATTAATCAGTCAATCGATCAATCAATACGAATTAAGCGTCCGATTTCTCTCAGTAAGGCAATGTCAGGGACATCTCAAGTAGACTTTGCATCAACAGACATCAAGGAATTACACGATGAGTATACAAAGACCGCAGGAAAAAGCGAGATCGAAACAGTGCAACACTGTTTCATATTTTAATGCATTTTTGAATACACATTTTGTCTGTTAACCTGAAACAAACTGAAAGATTTAATCTATTAATATATACACATACATACTCACTTACCTACAAGAGTACTGGGACATACATACACAAGAGACACCTACAAGAGACTGGATGAGTGAGAAGAAAGCACTTACGTGTTTAGGTCTATGCTCTAGTCTCTGTCCATCAGGTGAAACTGAAGGGATGACCATGGTCATCTTACGAGGTCCTCTCAGCCCCAGTATATTGGGTTCCTGTGCAAATACACATCATCATCATCATCATCTTCCCTTAAATCCCAGTTTAACCAGGGTCAGGATACGAATAGACTCTCAATCCATTCGCAAATACACAGGTACTGAGAATATATGCATGCATACACTTGCTATGTATATCTATACATAGAGGATTTATGGAGTAGAGAGGATATGGCGCAACGGTTAGAGCGTTCGCCTCGGATACAAATGGTCAGGGTTCAAAGCCCATATCACTCAATGTGCTGCATACTCCACGTGAGCATAGGTTCAACACACATAACTCAGGACGTGCTCAGCCGGACTATCAAATAACCATACGTGGCATAGGATTATTTATTACAGAACATCTTCAGAATTATTTATTACAGAACATCTTCAATTGCTTTTAAGGAATAATAATAATAACTATTGTAGCATTTTCTGGGTTGATGAAGAATAGACTAACTGTGTACTGCAATTATTGTAAACGGCGACAAAGTACCAAGACCCAAGCCTACGTCAGAAATGGCACTAGGTTGGTGAGCACCTAGGCTTTAGAAATAGATAAAAACATGTTTAATCCCGACCATAGTTAAACTGGGATTTAAGGGGAAAAGATGATGATAATGATGATGATAATGCTGATGTTGATTATGATAATGACGATGATGATGATGATGATAGGATGATGATGATGATTAGGATGATGATGATGATTAGGATGATGATGATGATTAGGATGATGATGATGATTAGGATGATGATGATGATTAGGATGATGATGATGATTATTATTAGGATGGTGATGATTATTAGGATGATGATGAAGATGATATTGGTAGTATTAGCAGTATGATTTATAATACATACATAAATGATGGAGATGAGCTCACGTCTCGTTGAGTTGTCCTCCACTCCTTTCTTTGGAGTCTTTCCATTATCATAGAGAGTAAACTGAGTGCCCAGGACATTGGCTCTGAAGCAAAACAAAATGTAAAGAAACAATAAACATACGACCATAACATATTTCGTAGAGATATGTTATAGTCGTATGTTATGGTCGTATGTTATGGTCGTATGTTATGGTCATAACATATCTCGTAGAGATATGTTATGGCAGGCTGGAGACAGTGGCAATGTCGGTAAGATACTCGACCGCGGATCAGTATGTGCGCGTTCAAATCCTGGGCTCGCCCGTCACTGATATTGCTTTTGAACGAGGAAACTGACGTTAACGTTAGCTTTTTTAGAATCAAATCATATAAAGTAAATGCGCGTATATTCAATTGGCTCTAAGATTTCTGGGTTTGATAAAAGCGATTCGAGCAATACATGCAGAATCGCCGCCCGGCTACTCGAGGTCATCTAGCTGCTTAAACGAATTGCTTAAACGAATTGTTGAAAATGACCACCTTGAATCTATGGAAAGTCATAAAAAGCCTTTGCCAAAGAAAAGAGGTCTCTCGAAAAGAGGTCTACTGATCCGCTGTCGAAGAACTTGCTAATAGGCCACCAAGTCAGTCCAAGAAAAGAGGTCTCGCTTTTCGTCGTCTGTTACTATTATTATTATTATTATTATTATTACTCTTATTCTTTTAATTATTACTACTATTAGTATTAAATAATTATGAATGATATTATTAGAATTAATATTATTATTATTGATATCGTCGTTGCTGGTGTTGCTCCTGCCATTGTCGCCTCAACGGATGTGTTCAGTTCCTATCAAAACGAAGTAACGCTTTTGATGCACAATTTATAGAAACTAATTTGTATTTAAAATTGATCTAAGTTGACGACATATTTTCTAAGTCATATTAGGCATGAAATCTTACATTTTTCTATCTTATATTAATTAGTTATATTAATTATTATTATTAATTAATCTTAATTAGCTTAACAATGGTTTATTAATTCAAACCTCAGTTTTCCAACAAATGCCTCTCCATCCCTGCTCAAATCTGTTGGGTCAATGGAGACGAGGTAGTTTGCCGTTTTACTCTTCTTTCTCTTACGACCAGCCAATAGGAACGTCTGTATCATCACAATATCAAGAAACAACCGTTTTGACTGCTTTGCTTCACCTTAGTTCAGCAATTCATCAATTACTGCATTTCCTGATTTGCATTTTGCGTATTGTCATTGTCGCTAATTTGAGCTTCATTACTCGCCATAATTCACACTAAAACATAATAGTCTGATAAATGGAAAAAAATAACAATTAAATCAATCAATCATTCAATAAGCATTAGACGTCTGGTTTTTCGCCAGTATTGATGTCAGTAAGATATCCGACTGCAGATCAGTATGTGCGTGATTCAAATCCAAGGCTCGTCCGACCATCGATATCAACCTCCAGAGATGAAACTGACGTTAACATCGGCAATACAGCTTTTACAATACAATACAAAGCAATGAAGATTTTTCAGTTGTATGGTCGAATGTATAGCACGCATACCTGAGAAGGAGGCCATAGAGTCAAATCCCGGCCGGACAGACCCTTACAGTATCCTTAAAGATGTGGAAACAGACGTTAAACTGAGCGCTACAGTTTTATTTAACGTCCGATTCCTCATCCCAGGACGATGTTATTACAAAGACTGCTATCAAATTTATGATTTTCATTATGTACATGTATATTTACCTATATTAATCCGTATGTACCTGCATGTGCTTTTATGTGTAAGGTTTCTGCGTTGTGTCAGATATTTTAGCAATAAAAGTATAATAATTAATAATAATGATGAATATTGATGATGAATAATATGATAATGAGTGATATGCATATATGAATAACATATAAAAATGAATAATAATGAATAATATGATCTCGCTCTCTTTAGTGCACTACCAAATGGCATATTCAAGGTATATATTCCTACTCAAGGTCTGTTGTCTCGCTCCATAAGAGCACTCCTTAGATCAACAAGTTAATTCCTTCACAAAGTCTATTCCTTATCCACACCCTATGTAGCCTATATAAATATGAATAATATGATAACGAATAGTAATAATTAATAATGTTAGGGAGGTAGTCACAGAGCTCGCTCTAACAATCGATACCTTTTTTCCGTCGTCTCTCTCGAGATGAAGGTAGTAAGTGGGATAGATGTTGCGATCAACTCCCCTCTTATCTCGAGTTATACGGCATCTCAGTGTCAGACCCCTGGGTGCCGGCATGAATATGAACTGTTCACATCAATCAATCAATCAATATACAAACAAAGGCAGACGTTCACTTTTCTTACGCAGCATCCACAATCTGGAACTCTTTACCTGCTAATCTTCCCTCTTGTTTTTCTCTTTCAACATTCTCTAGCAAGCTTAAGACTTACCTTTTCCCATCGAAGACATAATCAATCTACCTTGACCATTTTTGATCACCGGACTGGCTTTCGCTTAGGACCTTACTTCTCCTCAGCACATATTTTTTTGTAGATTGGTCTGGGTGAATTGATCTGTAGTGATGTGTGCTGTGGGGACGTCCCTGAAATCATCCCTGGATGAGGAAACGGACGTTAAACCTTTATTAGTATTATTATTATTATTATTATTATTATTATTATTAATAATATAAACCAATCAATTAATCAATCAATCCATCAGGTTATCATCAAATCATAACACCAATTTAAAAAACCAATAAAATCAGTAAAGAAATTAAATAAATGAATAAAATTCAAGAATACAAACAATTAGTCAATCAAATCAATCAACTACAGGTCGGTTAGATGCTACAATCAATAAGAGCCTCCAATTAAGAGCGATCTGATGTGGAAGTCGTTCAAGAGATCAATCAAACAAGAGATCGGTAAAATCGATCAAAAAAGAGATCGGTATAATAAATCGATCATTCCAGAGATTAGTATAATCAATGAATCACTCCAGAGATTGGTATAATCAATCGATCACCCAAGAGATCGGTAAAATCAATCAATCACTCCAGAGATCGGTATAATCAATCAATTAATCACCAAATATATTGGTATAATCAATCAATCACGCAATCACTAAATATGCATCATCATGCTCTTCATAAGCGACGATGCTCGAGACGCCTAAAGCGAAATATATTAAACAAATTTTAGGTCTTATTATAATAGCAATAGACCAAAGAGAGGTTAATTTAACCTGCTTATTCGTTAGTTCTGTCAGCTCTATCATCGTCATCAGACGAGGAACTGGACGTTAAATCCTCAGGAATTGCACTGTTTCAGTACATATAGTTGATAAGATACTGTACACGTTGTTTACACGACTCCTATTAACAATCTGAATTATGCTGATTGTGCACTTGTTAATAACTTAAATAATAATAATAATAACAACAATTAGAGTGATACAGTCATCAATGACAACATCGAGCACTATTGAGACAAAATCAAGCCGGCGAGCAGAAAAAGAAGGTCCAAAAACGGTGCAAATTCCAAAATCCAGAAATTCAGTCCAAGTAAAGGGAGTTAAAGAAAAGGTGGTTTAGGCGCACGTTGTTTACACGACTCTCTTAACAATCAAAATTATGCTGATTGTGCACAAACGAAATTCATAAATTCAAATTCAAAAATTCATAAATTCGTTAAATTCATACTAGCAAGAGTAAATGTAACAAACTGAACCTTTTCCAATTCCTCCGAAGGGTCGAACGGCAATGAAGGCACGATGTTATCAGTCTCACTCTGCTCCTAATAAAACATCAATTTTACTTCATTTATCAAGTATTATTAGTAAAAAAAAGATTTAAAAAACATGCATTAAAGTTAACTGATCAACTATGTTGATATCTGTCACTCTTAATACCACATGTTTAAAATATGACTGAAATTTACTCTCAGACAAGCGCGGCTGGGATTCGAACCCAAAAGAATTCAATTCACCTAAGGATCTGTCATTTAAAACTCATACCACTACGATACTGAAACATTCAAAAGTTATTATAAGGAGTCAGGGACTATTGTTTATTACAATATTTATTTATTTCACTAACCGAATGCACAGTTAACTTTTACAAAACAGTCAAACTTAAGTACCTAATCAAATTTACACAAATTTGTTTAATAACATATACACGCTTGAAAACCTATACAAATGTTCATTGATCAAAGGGGCTTTTCAAAATTAAACCATATTTATATTTAACATTATATTTTGAGTCAATTGACTTCAGATCATCTTTTCGTTGCAACATAATCAGCGATTAGCGTCCATGTCAGATTTCAGCTCAATTAATTTATACTGTAGCAATTTATTTAAACAATTATATCTGTGGAATTCATTAAGATATGAAAATGGCTGCGATTTGCTGAAATGTTGGTAACTGAAAATAAATTATCATAAATAAGTTTTAAACAGTTATCATCAATACTACTGTACGCATAGCTTAATGTCAGAAAAATCTTTGGAAAAGAAAGTAGTAGCGGCTATACCATAATACAAAACGTACGGATTACCAGAGATAACAATATTTAATTGATATTAAATCACGAATGTCCATAAAACTCTAAGAATTTGAGCCCTTGTAGACACGCAAATACTGTACACACTGTACAGGTATTCGCCTTCATCAAACATTGAAAAGGCTACAAAATTGCAAAAAATTGTTAATGTCTTTCCTTACATTTATCAATTGTTAAGCTAGTCCAATATCTAACATACTGATCCGCGGTCGATTATCTAACCGACATCGCCACTGATTCCAGCCAGTGGCGATGTCGGTAAGATATTCGAAATCGAATCAGCATGTGCGGGTTCAAATCCTGGGCTCGCCTATCACTGAAAACGCTTTCGATGAGGAAACTGACGTTAACGTAAAGCTTTTTAGCTTTTTTGTACATTCTCTAGAATTCGTTGTTTAATCAGATTTTTTTCAAACCTGATTTTCAGACACGCCTATGGAGAGCCGATTGGTCAAAGAATCCCCATATACTGGCAGTTCATGTACTGTGATTGGTTGGCTCATGTCACGTGATGAAGAGGGTGGAGCCTCGTCATCATCTGGGGAGGAGTCAAAAGCCACCACCGTTACAGGAGTGGTCGAAATGAAGTTATCTTGTTTACAAATCTTGCTCCTTTTCTGCTTATTTCTCTGATTCGACGTTACGGCAGCTATAATCAATCAATCAGTCAATAAATTAAAAAATCAATAAATCAATGAATCAATCAATCGATCTATCAATCAATGGCTCAGTCAACCAATGCGGCTAAAATACTACTATCCATTGTCTCCCTCGCTTATATTTTGATGGACTGTTCGTCGTGTATTTATTCTTATGCTTTATATATCATGTTCTCAGACTTGAATTTGGTGAATAAAGAATATTCATTGAGCGAAAACTTTAAATCGAATGCTACAGTAGAAGACAACAATAACTAGGCCTACATTGAAGTCACCACAGGATGTCATTGGAACCTTTCTGCTACGTGGACATTCATATCTTCATATACAAACAATTATCGACAGAACACTCTGGTTTATTTTACTTTATATAACTCGTATTTCTGATTGTAAAGAATTACCCATCTTGGTAATTTATTTCCCACTCTAGTTCTCTCTCTCTCTCTTTCTCTCTCTTCCTCTCTCTCTCTCTCTCTTGTTTTTAAATAATATATGTTCAGCATCTATGAACATACTCTAAAGTAAATTCCCCATTGATTAATATATAGTTCTTAGAATACAAATACAAAATCATTAAAGTACTCCAAGTATTACCAACAAAAATTAAATATTAGTAAGTTTTAAAGTGCAACATATTTTTCTCAGTAGCTATACGTTATTCGACCATTATTAGTGGATTTACAATCCTATCTATTCTAATCATCTCTATGCCATCATCTTCCTCATGATCATTAAAAATATCAGTGGATTTACTCTCCTACCTATTCTGATCACCACAATAACCTCATTTACAGTGGCGTAGCCAGGATTTAGTCTTGGGGAGGCACTTTAATCTTGGGAGAGGCTATTTGGGGAGGTACACACCTTATACAATGTCTGCACTTATATTTTGACCTTAATAAAACTTCTACATGACATCTTGGAGGGAGCACATGCCCCTCCCTGCCTCCCCTCGCTACGCACTGCTCATTTACTTCGTGATCGCTCAACATATATCAATGGATTTACACTCCTACCTATTCTGATAACTTCTATGCCCTCATCCTCATCAGCTTCTCTCCCGTTCTCATTCGAAGCGACGTTCTTCGTAGCAGCAGCTGCTGCTGTTGTTGTTGTCGTGCCATCCCTACCTGACCTATCTCCAGCCCCTCCCCTCGGATCTCTTCTCCCACTCTCGTCCAGTTCGTTCTCTAACTCAATGATATTTACCTGCAGGTTGTCGTATGCTGTTACATCAATCACACAGTTACACAGTCAATCGTTTAATCAATTAGTAAATAAATCATCATCATCATCATCATCATCATCATCATCGTCGTCGTCGTCATCAGCGTCGTCATCATCGTCAGCACCATCGTCAACATCATCATCATCATCATCATCATCATCATCATCATCATCATCATAATCATCATCATCATCATCATCATCATCATCATCATAATCATCATCAACATCATCATCATATACTATGAATCACAGTTTAACCAGGATCAGGATATGACAATTTTGTAAAAATAACAAATCATCATCATCATCTTCCCTAGAATCTCAGTTTAACCATGGGTCGGGATACGAAGAGATCTTATCCAATCCTCTCTGTCCCATGCCAATCACCATACGCCCATACCATTCCAGTCATTTATATATTTGTAGCAATTTCTAGAGCCTACGCGCTCGCCAGCCGAATGCCCTTTCTGACGTTGGTGTGGAACTTATTTTAATGTAGCCTTTTACGACACGTTCAGCACACGGTTGGCCTATTCTTCAAGCAACACGACACAACAACGGGAAATAACAAATAAAAATAAATGAATAAATAAATTATTACAAATTACTAATTTACTTAATAAATAATTCGGATAATGATCCTGGCAGTCTCTCAGTCAGTCAGCAATTAATATATCAATCAGTAATCAGCTAGTCAATCATTCAAATCAATCATATAACCAATCAATCAGTCAATCAATGAGCTTAGAAAATAACGTAACTAGAGTTGTTATCAAAAGGATGACAAACATTACCATATCTAGACTTGTTATCAAGAGATATGACACACATTACCATATCTAGACTTGTTATCAAGAGATATGACACACATTACCATATCTAGACTTGTTATCAAGAGATATGACACACATTACCATGTCTAGACTTGTTATCAAGAGATATGACACACATTACCATATAGACACTTGATATCATACACATTACCATATATAGACTAGATATGACACACATTGCCATATATGGACTTGATATGACACACTTAACCATATATGGACCTGATATGACACACATTACCATATATGGACTTAATATGACACACTTAACCATATATGGACCTGATATGACACACATTACCATATATAGACTTGTTATGACACACATTACCATATATGGACTTGACACACATTACCATATTTAGACTTGTTATGACACACATTACCATGTCTAGATTTGATATGACACACATAACCATATCTAGACTTGATTTGACACACATTACCATGTCTAGACTTGATATGACACACATTACCATATATGGACTTGATATGACATCTATTACCATATCTAGACTTGTCGCTGAGCGCCCCCTGAGAGACGGTGGTGAAGGGTACGAGGGTCTGCCCTTCTCTGTGGTGCAGTCTGGAGGCAGACGACGATGACGTGGGTCTACCCGTCGTGCAGGTCAGGCTCAGCGTCTGTCTCTTCTGCTTCTGCTGCGCCAGTATCATCTCTTGCTGCGACAATCAATCAATCAATAAGAAATTAACGTCCGGTTCCTCGCCATAAGACAATGTCAGGGACGTCTCTTGCAGACTCTACACAAGCAGGCGCCAAAGCACCACACGATGACGACTGAGTACAGAGAGACCACAAGAGAAAGCGAGATCAAAACAGTGCAAGTCCAAGATCCCAAGGCAAGCGGGCCAAAATTTAGACCTATGGCAGAAAGAGATGGGTTTTTAGCTTGTCAAGGAAAGTATCAATGCAATTACAAGATAGAAGATCTTGTGGCAGAGAGTTCCATATTGTCGGAGCAGAAAACATAATGCAGAGTGTGACAGAGATAAAAGCAGAAGACGTTGGTTAATGTTTGTTTCTAACGCTGTAATGATACTGGGGACGCCAGTGTGACAGAGATAAAAGTGTTTAACGTTTGTTTCTAACGCTGTAATGATACTGGGGACGTGAGTGTGACAGAGATAAAAGTGTTTAACGTTTGTTTCTAACGCTGTAATGATACTGGGGACGTGAGTGTGACAGAGATAAAAGTGTTTAACGTTTGTTTCTAACGCTGTAATGATACTGGGGACGTGAGTGTGACAGAGATAAAAGTGTTTAACGTTTGTTTCTAACGCTGTAATGATACAGGGGACGTGAGTGTGACAGAGATAAAAGTGTTTAACGTTTGTTTCTAACGCTGTAATGATACAGGGAACGTCGATATCACTACGTGAGAAGAGAAAGTGAGCGAGAAAAGAGTAGAAACAGTTTAGCTGCGTTGGGTTCGGATTGATCAATTGCGACGGTGAATAGAGGTCTACCTATATAACAACGTAGAAGAAGGCTTGATGTGCACAGCTTATTTCATATTTATCTGCTTGGACATGAAGAAGAAGAAGGGAGACCTAGATAAAAAGCTGATGTTAACGTCAGTTTCCTCACTCGAAAGCGATGTCAGTGACCGGCGAGCCCAGGATTTGCACCCCGCACATACTGATCCGCAGTCGGAAACCCTCCGACATCGCCACTGGCTCCAGCCTAGAAGAATGGGGGCATTATATACCAAGTACCTGGCAGTAGGTAGTGCTCTAAGGGAGGGAGAGAGAGAGAGAAAGATAGAGAGATAGCGATAGAGAGAGAGAGAGAGAGAGAGAGATAGAGAATATATAATTACTATAATTCCAAACCTGTCTCTGAACTTTGATGCGACGAATGCCATTAGGAGAGGACACCCCATTTCTCTCGTCCAGCTGTCTAACGCTGTTACACAACAAAAACTCGGCTACAGTTAATTTATCCTCCATTGCGTCACATTCTACGTCAGTATCGTCGTTTATTCTACAGTCACAGCTCGGTTTAACGTTCATGTCGCCGCTTGAACTCTCTACTAGAGACAGAGACCTCGACTGAGACACTCTAGGCGATGTATCCTTATCAAGTCTTTGTAGTAACAACGTATTAAGCTCATCACAGGTGTTTTGATTTACTGGCGTGAGAGTTGATTGAGAGCCAGTAACCTCAACCTGCCATTCGGCATGACGACAGAGTTCTTTCCTAACTTTTCCAGTGGACAAACGACACATCGTAATGTCGTCGAGACTATATCGATCCCTTCTAGAGACAGGACCATCGATTCTCACTGATACGTCTTCACCACAACGACACCTATGTTCTACACAGATTGGACCCCGTGCAACCATTCCTCTTCTGGCAGCGATTAGACCATTGCTAGAGAAATCCCCACTTCTACTCATCTCACCGATCTGACTACAATACTGAACTTTACTCGAATTATGAGCATTAATGGAGTGAGGCTTAACAGAGCAACCCAACTCACTCTTCTGGCCCAGTGGGTGAAAGGTTAGCTTCGCCAAATCATTCATTTCTGCTCTCTTACTTAAAGTATCGACAACTTCTTTGCTATTACCGCTGCTGGCATAGCCATTGGAGTCCGAGCTATCGCAGAAGCTGTCGCTATCCGTTGCTATAACTGATAACCTCTCACTCATTTTCGCATCACGTCCAACAGCTCTACTATATTCAGAGATTTTATGATGTTTACCACTCTTCCTCCTACCAATCACTTCGTCATCACAGTGTACCAGCAAGCTACCAGCTTCCTCTGCTCGACTGTCTCCCATTATTCCACCAGATCCTCCAATCAATAGATGAGTTGTCGATTTCGACGATCGCCAATGACAAGAAGGTAGCAGCCTAACGCTTGGTTTCTGCGAGAAGGATTTACAAGCCTCCTCTGTAGGCAGACCAGCATCGATACGCTGACATGTGCCCCTAGACAGGCCGACAAGCGAGCAGCCTATGCCAGTGCTCGAAACGTTTCTTGAGTTGTTTGTAGTAACAGTTTTACTGTGGTGGTTATAAAAGTTAGACATGTTGCACTTTGTAGTCAAATCATACATTAGCTCAGCAACCCATGGTTTACAAGCCCGTAGTTTGACTAGTTATAATCCACAGTTCTCGTCGATATAAGCAAATGATATTGAAACTTAGCGAACAATGGGATATATCCCTGTACACGCACAAGGATATATAACCCAATGCAAGTACAGCGTTATATAACCCTGTACTTGCAATGGGTTAAATAACCCTATACTCGCACAAGTTTATAGCACAAGGTTACATAACCATGTACTAGCATAAGGTTATATAACCAGGTACTCGCACATGGTTATATAACCTTCAACTTACACATGCCTATATAACTTTATACTATTACAAAGAGTATACAATATTCTACTTGCACATAGCTGTATAATCTTCTACTTGCACATCGTTATATAATATTCTACTTGCACATGGTTATATAACATTATACTTGCACATGGTTATAAAAACATTATACTTACGCATGGCTATATAACCCTGTACTTGCATAAAGCAAGTACACCTTTGACTATTTTCTGAATATTGGAATTTGCCTCCTTTAGGACTTTGCTCACAGGCTTGGATTTGGCTGAACAGTGTTTGATGTTGTCACGGACGTCAGTCTAATTGTTATTATTTTATGTTATTTACACAGGGTTAAATCGTGCACTGGAAAAGTTCACTAAACAGACTAACAAGAAATTTAACCTGCTGCATAAAATTTACAACAGGATGCTACAGAACACTAAACTCCTATACCTGTATATAGCAGGCTTTAATGTATGTATGTTACGCCTAACGCATAATTTAGTGAGATCATTTCAATATAATATAAGCTTGGCATTGCTGCATAACTTAACTCGATACATTAATTATTTACTTTGTTATTCCTTTGTTATTCCTTAGAATTAATTAAGTTAGTTACTTAGTTACTCATTACAATGATTGCATTAATTAGTTACTTAGTTACTCATTACAATGATTGCATTAATTAGTTACTTAGTTACTCATTACAATGATTGCATTAATTAGTTACTTAGTTACTCATTACAATGATTGCATTAATTAGTTACTCGTCACATTAATTAGTTACTTAGTTACTCATTACATTAATAAGTTACACTTTACATTGACTACATTAACTACTTTAACTACATTAGCTACGTTAATTAATCACACACGTTAGTTTGCACAAGCGTCACTAATGTGACTCCATTTATCTAATTCCAATCCAATGACAAATACACAGCGACTCCGTTCTCTACTCCATGAACAGTCTAAATGAACCAAAGAATTGACATAAACCAAGTACAAGTCGAAAATCTGCTTTAGAACAGAGGTCACAAATTGCTTAATATTTGACCAGCGCATATATTTAGATAAAATTTTCTACATAATCATTCCAGTAAACTTTTAATTGCGGATCGTAGTTTTAAATTTAACCTTCAATATTTCTCCAACATTCTACAAATTACAACTCCGCTTAGCTTAGACGGATTCAGTAAGGCTCGCATGGTTTATTAGACAGACGACAATACGAATGCTGCTACATCTACATTGAAAAGGTCTTACTGGAAGAGAGATGCTGACTGCATCAATAACAATGAAGCTCTGGATGTAGAGGGGGATGCCATCCCCTCAACGTGCCACGAATGTCAATTAATTTTGTGTATATTGGAATCACGCAAATAACAATGTGTACCATCGTATTCACGATACCATTGATTAGCTCTAAGAAAAAAGTGCAGTCATTGAGTACTTTATTTTAAATTTAAAGAATTTTTTTAAACTCTAGTCTTCGAGTTTCGTTCATACCTATTTTTATTAGTGTATTTTCACTTGTCAGAGACTCAAGTCGTCCCTGACATCATCCTGTCTTGAGAAAACGGACGTTAAACCTTCATTATTATTAGATAAACCGATTCACTTCCCTTGTCTAGCGAAACAGTCGCTACCTAAATACCTACTCATTCGTGTAATTACTTGAAGACGAATGTGGCATCGGCGTGCAAGAATTTACAGAGAGGATTTCTCTGGGGGGTTGGAGGTTGTGCCGCCCTACTTTATGGCATATTAAACATCTTGATTGATATTTTTCTTTCGATATAATACGTATTTGGCAATTCTCAAGAATATTAATTTAGACCAGAGGAATTAAATGTGTAATTTCTGACGGATTTCGCTTGTACCTGGGAATAACATAAAAATGTAATTATGCTTGAGAGATGAAAGAAAGAGGAATGAATTGAAATAATTCAACCACTAAGATCAAATATTCTAAACAGCTACCACTAAGATTATTACTAAAATACCTGTTTAATGGTATTCTCTCTGAAGTGATTAAATGAGTTATTTCGGTTGTACGGTTATGCACGTGACAACCACATGCGCTGCGGAGGTTCTTATCTTAGTTGCTTTTTTTCCTCCTCCCTCCTTTCCATGGTTATCGTAGGTAATCGTAACCTTTTGATGACAATGATGCCTATATTTTTTATATAGCTAAATGGAAATTTTAAATCCATTTCCTACACTTAAATTAAACTTACACATAAATAAATTCCTTGTAATATTTGAATCTAATTCTTGTAAATTTTGTTAATTTTTAATAAATTCCATTGAACTTTTGAAGAATATCTTCTTCTCTCTTCAGTGCACTGCCAAGTGGCAGGTTCAAGGTACATATTCATACTCAAAGTCTGTTTTCTCGCTCCATAAGAGCACTCCTTAGATCAACAAGTTAATCCCTTCACAAAGTCTATGCCTTATCCATATCTTATGTAGCCTATAGCTACATAAGAATATACTATATAAATATAGTGAATATATATATATATATATATATATATATATATATATATATATATATATATATATATATATCTGTTATCCCTGGATGCTGGATCACTACAGTGTAAGGAGTCGTCCTATCCCCTTTCCTTCTTTTTATTTCTGTACTTGATTTGCATATTCATATATTATTCCATATATGATAAATATATAACAAATATATTAAGTGTATATACATATATATATACTTAATATATTTATCATATATGGAATAATATATGAATATAATATATGAATAATATATGATAAATATATAACAAATATATTAAGTGTATATACATATATAGATACTTAATATATTTATCATATATGGAATAATATATGAATATGCAAATCAAGTAAAGAAATAAAAAGAAGGAAAGGGGATAGGACGACTCCTTACACTGTAGTGATCCAGCATCCAGGGCTAACAGAAGGAAAATGGACTCTACCGGACACATCCTAATAGGCTACTGAGCGTGGAACAAAAATTGTGTCTTAGAACAATTAATTCTCTCATAACTTTGCCGTTTAAAATAAAACTTCAGAGTAAGTGAAAGAGCACCAAAACATCGTACCATATTAAGCACTTTTCTAAATGTACAACTATGATGTAGACTCTGTTTCAAATTTCTCTTAATCTATAGAGAGATGTACAAAATTGTATGTCTCTCTATAGACTAAAAAGAAACCTATAGAACCCCTTCTCCTCCATAGATCCAATTCCCTCTCTAATGGGCTCGAATAACTGTTCGCCTCCCCTAATCGTTTCCTTGAAACCTGAGTGAAGGAAACGAGTATGCCTGCTTCCACTAAACCTCCCTACACCCGCCACCTCCAAAGAAGAATTACAACTCTCAGAATAAGATCAGCTGGTATATATGGGTATTATATTATATTATATTTAGGGAGAAGATATTATATTTACGGAATTATATTTATATATATTTATATTTATATATTATTATATTTATATATATTTATATATATCATTATATTTATATATATTTATTATATTTACTGGTATTATATTTACGAAGAAGGGGACAACTTTCAATTGAGGGTATGTATAGTCAATTAATTTTAACCTTGATTGCTACGCTGAAGTCTTATGATTTACGATTTTGTTATATCTAGCTACTGTTTTTGCAAATCAATTGATTACTCAATTTTAATTTAATTTAATGTCGTTTGTTGTTTTTTTACTGTACTCACCCGAAAACAATCGTTTCATTTAGTAACTTAAAATTTGTTATGATTAATTTAGAATTACATATGATCATTTACTGATAAGCTCTCTCTCAGTGCACTGCTACTGGCAGGTTCAATGTACATATTCATACTCAAAGTCTGTTTTCTCGCTCCAAAAGAGCACTCCTTAGTTAAGCTAAAGTTTTAAAATTCATAATTTTTGGACAAAATAATTATTCCAAGATATCAGTCAGAAAATATCTGGCATCAACACTGAACAACAAGACTCAGAGGAAGCCCTAACGCGGCTTCACCTGTCCCATGCAATCCAGTGTTCTACATCAAGTTCTCCATCACCATGGCAACGTTTTTATTCAGTCTCCTAAATCAAGGACTAACCGGCGGCTTTTAAAAATTACCTTTCCAAACCAAAAATTATAATATTCACGGAGATGATTTGATTAAATCCAAACCATGGAAATGTCCAGACGTTCCAAATCCCTAGTTTATTTCTAAATGTCAACAACTAAAGATCGCAGTAGAGGCCGGATTTACCACACTGGCTTTAGTTGCGCGTCAATGAACGAAGTTGAGCTACGTCGGGCTCAGTTAGAACATTGATAGATAACCACCTTGGAAGTCAGAGTGTTGACTGCTTTGAATGAAAAAACAATCCGGGACGTTTTGAAAGGTTATGCTTAAATCCATGCCCTTTGAAATAAATGCTCTGTCGATCAAAGGCTACGATTACTAATCTCTAAATCTTACTTATCTACGTTCCAAATCTCTAGTTTATTTCTAAAGTTCAGCAAATAAAAGACTGCAGTAGGGGCGGGATTTAGCGCATTGGCTTTAGCTGTAAGTCAATGAATGAAGTTAAGCTACGTCTAAAATTACAGTTATTATATATAAATGTCAATATTTAAATTAAAAACTATTATTACATTATTATTCTATAATAAAATGAGTGATTAAAACAAGATTATTTAAATGTCTTCACTTGCGTTGCCTGCGCAGCTATTATTGTTTAACATTTCAGTATCATACGACACACTTTAAAGAAATTGACATTTATTTAACAAAATCAGACGTTATATCCAATTCTGCACTCTAGTTTCCAAATCTGATCAATATAATTCGTTCATAACGCATTTAATCAGATGTTTTTCTCAAAGTCAGCACTCGGCTTTCGCTAATTAAGTTGATACACCCGTCAGCTATGCATCCATTAAATCAAGACGTCACGAAATCCACACATCAGCCAAATACCAATAGGCTAAAGTACCTGATTCAAGCGCGTAATTAGGCACGGATAAAGAGGGGCCCAAGGGGCCCGCACCTCCTAGGCCCGCCGAAAAAATATTTTTTATATATTTTAATTGGGTTCATAGCTATGTGTATTTTTAAATATGGTATAAGTATACGGTTAAAAAGGTTCAATTTTGAACGATGTCCCGGAGAAGGTGTTGGGGGTAAGCAGCATAATGTGGACACTGTCCAAAACGAATTTGTCCTTCCCCTTAAAAAATTCCTGGATCCGCCACAAAGCATAATACCGTAGCAAGCAAGAATTGTGTAATTAATGAAGGAAAACGTCAGTGCACTTTCAAAGAATGTAGGATGAACTTGACTAATTGATAGTTTACCTTCTTAGCAAGACATTTCAAGATTCGTTAGTAATTCAGCAATTTAAGCGATCCAGTAAGCAGTAAGTTAATTAGCAAGACTATTGTATAATCCTGCTTGTTTAAATAGGAATGTACACCTATAAACTAGTAGCTAGTGCTCTGTTAAACGGTACGACCGAGGTACACAATCATGATCATAATGAACTAATACGAGCAGTAATACATCGTTCAAGGATTAACAATCCTGTTACAACGGAGTCTTCATCATAGTGTTCATCTGTAAACTTATGGTAAAAAGCTTTAGAATATATATATATATATATATATATATATATATATATATATATATATGTTAAAAAGCTTTAGAATATATATATATATATATATATATATAAATAATATATATATATATAAACCGACGATGATAAGAGAAGAGTAGCCTATATATTTCAGTATAATTATATAATAGACAATTCAAATGTGTAAATTATTATTAAATATACAGTATATCTAACCTGCCAGGCAGTATGTCAGAGTCCCATAGATCACTGGCCATGTTAACAGCCGTCAGCTGATCTAAATACAATACAACAATACAATACAATACCACTAGAGAATACAATACATTATCAGTTCAATACGATACATGTTATCTGCTGTCAGCTGATCTAAATACAATACAATACCACTAGAGAATACAATACATTATTAATTCAATACGATACATGTTAACTGCCGTCAACGGATCTAAATACAATACAATACCACTAGAGAATACAATGCATTATGAATTCAATACAGTACGTGGTACCTACCGTAAGCTAGTCTAAATACAATACAATACCATTAGAGAATACAATACATTATCAGTTCAATATGATATATGTCATCTGCTGTCAGCTGGTCTAAATACAATGCAATGCCACTAGAGATTGCAATACATTATCAGTTCAATATGATGCATGTTAACTGCCGTCAGCTGGTCTAAATACAATACTGCTAGAGATTGCAATACGTTATCAATACAACATGATACGTGTTATCTGCTGTGAGCTGATCTAAATACAATGCAATACAACTAGAGAAATACTTTATTAATTCAATATGATACGACACGCTGTAGCTCAATTCAACACACGACAGCTGGACCCACAATACATCAAGTACAGTCATTTATACAATGTAGCATTTAAGGTACTCTCTCTGATCTGATAAATTTAGAATGGTCAAATATTTATGAGAGTGATGATGTTGATAAATCTATACAATTTTTAATAGATAGTTTGTCACGTATCACTGAGAATAACTTTTCTCTTGTTAAATGCTCGGTAATAGAATAACAGATAAACCTTGGATCACTAATGAAATTAGAAGATGAATCAAATTCAAAAACAATCTTTTTCTAAAATGTAAGACTTCTAATAGCGATAAAGTTAAACTTGACTATAAAGTGTACCGTAAAATACTTGATAAAAAGTTGCACATACACAGAGTTAATCTCTTTAAAAACTTACTTGATAACAAAATTAACTCAGTAAAAAGCATATGGAAAACGTTAAACAACATTTGCTCCTATAAAAACAGCTCAAAGAATTCATCCATTAAAAGTCTCTACACAGATAATGGCGGTACTAATGATAAAACAGAAATAGCTGAAAATTTTAATGCTTATTTTAGTAAAATTGGCGAAGACCTTGCCGCTAAAATAATTCATACCAATCCAAGCTACACAACATTCTTAAAGAACCATAATCCTGTTTCATTTTTTCTTACTCCAATCTCCAAAAGCGAAACAATTAAGGTAATTAATTCATTGAATAATACAACTTCAACTGGTTCTGACAATGTAAGCTCCAAAATTTTGAAACTTTCCTCTGAAATCATATCTTCGCCGTTAAGTCACATTATAATCTTTCATTTAGCACAGGTCACTTCCCAGTCAATTTTAAAATCGCAAGTTATCCCAATACACAAATCCCAATACACAAAAATGAAAGTCCTGATATAAAAAAAAATTACAGACAAATTTCCCTTTTGAACAATTTGAGTAAGGTTTTTGAAAAAAAAATGTACAAGAAACTAGTTGGTTTTCTAGATAAAGATGTAATTTTGCATGAAAATCAATTTGGATTTAGACCGGGTCATTCAACAATCGATGCACTCCATAGTTGTGTCAATATGATACATATGGAAAAGGCTAATAAGAACTTAGTTATGGGGTTGTTCTTGGATTTTACAAAAGCATTCGACACAGTCGATCACAGTATTTTACTCGATAAACTTTGGCATTATGGGATACGCGATATTACTCATACCTGGTTTAAATCATATCTTTCAGACCGTTCCCAATATGTTGTCGCTGATAATGTTAAACCTACTGTTTTACCGATGAAAATTGGTATACCTCAAGGATCAATCTTTGGTCCTATCTTATTTTTAATATATAATAATGATATTCAAAATGCCTCTATTGAAGGATGTCTCAAATTATTCGCAGATGATTCAAAGACTTTTGTTAATGCCAATAATCTAACAGACCTCTACAAAAAGGCTAATATTGAATGTATGCGAATTAGCGAATGGAGTAAGGACAATAAACTAACTATTAACTGCTCCAAATCTGTCCACATGCTCTTCTACCCATCCCAATGTAATGAGGATTATATATTAGCTAATAACCTTTCTGTTACTGTTAATGGAAATGCTCTGTCGAGAGTTAAACTGGTTAAGTTTCTTGGTGTAAATATTGATGATAATTTAACTTTTTGCGAACATATCAAATGTATAACCTCTAAAATCAATAGCATCTGTAGTACGTTATACAGACGCAGAGAGCCTATTGCCTGCAATATGTCGTAAAAATTTATATTTTTCTTTGGTGTTCAGTAGAATTTCATACGGCCTTATAATTTATGGAAATAATTAGGAAAAAGCACTTCATCCTCTGCATGTAGCGAATAATAGAGCCCTTAGGATTCTCCAGGTTCAAGACAGACGGTACAAAACCAAACTTCTTTATGAGAACTACAGTACCTTGCCGATACATCTGTTGTATTAGTCTATGACTGCCAATATGATTTATAAGTGCTTACATTACGAAGGATTCATGTCTAAAGTTATAAAAGATATGCTTATATCTAATCTTTTAAATAGCGGCTATCAGACTAGGCTTTCGGTATCCAATTATCTTTCTTTACCTGCGAATCGTTCTAACTTCTCATCTAATGTATTTGAAGGATGTTCAATATGGAATGCTATACCTATTGCAATTCGCAACTTACACTCTTTTAATTCTTTTAAGGTGTCGTACAGACTTTTTCTTATGGAATCTTGGTAAATATTGAATTACTATTTAAAATATGATATATATTAGATAATCGTATCATATATTATTTTGGGTAATCTATTTACAATCCTAGTGACATATACGTAACATATTACTGTTGTCATGTTTTAGACAAAACTTTAGTGTTTCTTCGATCACCTTCTTTGTTAAAATACATGCTCACAAGGTAGTTTACATACTTAGCAATAATATTATCTGTGTCACAATTAATCAAATTCAAATTCATATCACCAATAATGAAACTCTTATTTAGAGGCCTGTGTTGTTGGAGAAAATCACAAAATAAATTGACAAATTCACGAGAAGGTAGGCTGGGATGCCTATAAAAACAGTAGAAGCGAATTTTGGAATTCGTATAAAAACATATTCAGCGAAATCATTGAAAGAATTAGAAATTGAAGAAGAGTCTATTAACGTAAACGAGTACGATTTCAGCACTGAAACTGCTAAAAACTGCTAAAACCGATAGGGTACTTCAGTACCCTCTCTGATGGCCGTGGTGAGCAAACTTTAGTTTCTGTTTGATACTACATATGTTGATTCTCACTTTTGTCTGCTGATTTATCTGTTTTCACAATTATTTGTCGATGTTTGATGAATTTCTAAATAAACATATGTACTACTACTACTACTCTCTCTCTCTCTCTCTCTCTCTCTCTCTCTCTCTCTCTCTCTCTCTCTCTTAGTGCACTGCCTATTGGCAGGCCTATGGTATATAACGTCTCCACTCTTCTCTGTCTTCCGCTGTCCTCTTCATGTCCACATATGAGTGGATCTTTAAATCATCTAACATACCTATTCTCGGCTTGCCTCTGCCCCTTTTTCCTTCCATTCTACGTTCTATGATCCCTGTTAATAGACAATCCCACTTAGAATGTGTCCTATTCAACTCTACAACTCTTCTTCCTATTCAACTCTTCAATTTACGATACAACACAATAAAATACATAAAAATTTCTACACTACAAATATAAAACAAAAGAAATCACTTCGCAGTGCGAACACAGATACAATAAAATATAAAGCAAGAAAACAAAGTAAAACTATATAAACCAATAAAACATATAATACTACACCAAACAAAGCAATTTAAAATACACTAACTTAACAGTACATACATCAAACAACAGACAGTATGTAGAGCAAAATATATTTATTTAATAACTTCTTACTTAGTAATTGATAACTTTCTGTTCACGTTAAAGCAGGAAAAGTTTGTGTTTATTACTATTACAGTAGCTTCTATCTTGCTCAAGCACTGCCAGGCGCAAAATCCATGGCATAAATTCCTTAAAGTCTACAAACTTGCTCATAAATAACCCCAAACCAGATCTGGTTTGGGGTTATTTATGGTTATTCATCATATAATCAGCTAGGCCTATAATTAAATGATTTACGGAGTCGGAAGACAGTTCCCACGATAGTTAGCCTTTGTATTTCTATTTATGTTTATTCCTTAGCTAGCCCTGAGCAATTTAACACAAGGCAGGCACAATAATATATCCAGACTTTTGCTAAACGAGAAAAACAAGATAGACTATATATAAATTGTTGAAATATTAGACTTCCTAAGCTGAACTAATCTACCAACTGAAGAGCATGTTAATGAGGCTATACAGAACTAATACGAAAGCAGGCTAATACATGCGTATGTGAACATTAGCCTAAAACGTCAAGCACTCGGACCGCTTTAATAACAAAACTCAAACAGTTCAATATTAGCAAACCATAAACAAGTAATAACTTCTTGAAATGTCTTAACACTGTCTTTACATTCAGGCCTATTATTTAATTAGAATCGTTTAGACTCATTCGCTGATTCGTTGATTTACAGGAGTGATTTATGACTTAGAAGAGACTTAAGAGTGACTGATTTACGAGTGATTTATGATTTAGAAGGGACTTGGCGAGTGACTGATTTAAGAGAGATTTATGATTTGGAAGAGACTTAAGAGTGACAGATTTACGAGTGATTTATGATTTAGAAGGGACTTGCAAGTGACTGATTTAAGAGAGATTTATGATTTAGAAGAGACTTAAGAATGACTGATTTACGAGTGATTTATACTTTCGAATGATACCAAAGTGACTGATTTAAGAGTGATTTATGATTTAGGAGTGATTCAAGAGAGATAGATTTAAAAGCGATCCACGAAAAAGTGATTGATTTGGGAGTAACTCACGATATATAAATGATAGCCTACATGACTGATTGATTAAAGCTGGTAAAAGCTAAAACTGGTAAAGCTACGGTTAACGTCAGTTTGCGTAGCTGGGCTAGAGTATATATAAAGTAATGGCGTATATATATATACATATATATATATATATATATATATATATATATATATATATATATATATATATATATACACATATATATATATATATATATATATATATATATATATATATGTATATATATATATATATAACTGGTAAAGTAAACTTCGCTCTTGTTATTCTCTTTCTGGCTGCTGGAGCCAGTGGCGAAGTCGGTAAGACACTCGACCGCGGATCAGTAAGTGCGGGGTTCAAATCCTGGGCTCGCCCGTCACTGACATTACTTTCGAGTGAGGAAACTGACGTTAACCTTAGCCTTACCAGCGTTTTTTTTAAACATTCTCTAGCAAGCTTAAGACTTACCTTTTCCCACCGTAGACATAATCAATCTACCCTGACCATTTTTGATCACCGGACTGGCTTTCGTTTAGGACCATACTTCTCCTCAGCACATTTCTTTTGCAGATTGGTCTGGGTGAATTGATCTGTAGTGATGTGTGCTGTTGGGGACATCATCCCTGGATGAGGAAACGGACGTTAAACCTTTATTTTATATATATATATATATATATATATATACATATATATATATATATATATATATATATATATATATATATATATATATATATAAACACACAGATGGAGTGCTTACTATTGCTCGTTTCTGCTAACTATCCTTACGACACGCGTGGTCTTCGTCAATCAGCCGGACACAACACGGGCAAGCTCGATATTACAAACATTACACTTTCCATGAGATGAAACATCCCTCAAGAACCAAGATATGGTTCGCTTACACACTCTCTCTCTCTCTCTCTCAGTGCACTGCCTACTGGCAGGTCCATAGTATATAACTCCTCCACTCTTCCCTGTCCGCCTTCCTCTTCATGTCCACATGTTACATGACTCTCCGCGTACACTAAGTGAGGCTAAAAGCTAAGTCTAGAGCTTAGTTATCGGTCAGTTTCCTGTGAAAGCATTTCCATGACTTAGCGTATACGAGATTTGAACACTAAACTTACGGCATTCGTAAAACTTACTACCGGCTTAGACCGAAATATCAATATTTTAGACTAAGTCGTCGATATGAGATCTTTGTACTAAGAAACGGTCGCTACAATGTGCTTAGTTCTCTGATGTTTGTAAACATCTGGTTTTAAAGGCATTTTTTGTATTTGCATTACTTTGACATTATCTTCACGTATCATCATCATAATCATCTTCCCTCGAATCCCAGTTTAACTAGGGTCGGGATACGAAGAGACTGCCTCAAATCCTCTCTGTCCTACATCATATCATCCATCAGTCAGTCCCCTGTTTGAGACTTTTCTATTCGTTTACATTTTTGCAGCAATTTCAGGAGCCTAGGTTCTCTTCTCCTATAGTATCACCACATTATCTTCTCTTATAGTGTATACACTAATTATGTTCCTATGTTCCATTTGATAAACCTACGTTACCTGTCAGCGGTTATCAGATTATTATGAAATAAATGAAGACATAAACGAAGACATATAACTTACCGGTATTTGTGATTCTAGTGCAATGAAGAGACATTTCGGACACTAGCTCTGTCTACTTAGAGCTCGGCTACTTTAATATAAGTGATTGAGGGCTAGATATATATGTTCTTCGATGGAGGATCTACCGAGATTGTATAATAGAAGTTATAATGTTTCTATCCAGGTATCTCTAAAAACAGTAAAAGTAAACACGCATTATAGTGAAAATCTAAAGCTAAAATCTAATGTTAATGTCCGTTTCCTCACTCGAAAGCGATGTCAGTGACGGTCGAGCCCAGGATTAGAATCTCGCACATACTAATCCGCGGTCAAGTATCTTACCAACATCGCCATTGGTTCCAGCCGACAGAATGGGCAGTGAAGGTCAAGTAGCCTGGTGGTATAATGCCACAATCGGTGTAGCGCCTAGAACTCTGCTAGGATACTCACTGAGACTCTGCTAATGTCTGCAAGGATACTCAATGATAATCAGCTAATGTCTGCAAGGCTACTCAATGATACTCTGCTAATGTGTGCTAGGATACTCAATGATACTCAGCTAATATCTGCAAGGACACTCAATGATACTCTGCTAATGTGCTATTCCACTAAACATCGACATCCTACTACCTCACTACATCTAAGATCTCTGACGACCAATCACGCAGTTATTAACCGGCAGATGAAGATCATCGATCAATGCTACTGGTGATAATCGTTTGATAACTGTAATACAGGTGTCAGCGAGACGTTGAATTTATACTCAAATAATTAGCCATTATGATCATCTTCCCTTGAATCCCAGTTTAACTATGTTGTGGATTAGAAATTTTTTAGCAATTTCTATGCGTTCATCAA
>CAJHZI010000288.1:240000-280000 GCA_905160935.1 Enchytraeus crypticus | reverse complement strand
TATTTCATTGTGAAATCATTTAACATTTATATTTAGAACTCTTCCCTGCTCCAACATTTGTTAAACTACACACCATTTACTGATATGTTAACTTCCGTTTCTTCTCTCCTTATGCTATCATCACTTTCATCTGCTGATGATATCTTCATAACTTACTTCAATTTGACGGCAATCAGGCCTGTAGCAATAAGTTTACAATATGCGTTTTCCAGAAGTACCTAGTTATAAGTTACAAGTTGTTTGAGAATATTTGTGGACTGCCTTTATTTATTTATTTATTTTGTTAGATCAGCAAAAAGGGTCATTCAACCCTGTACAGTTCACATGCAATGCAAACAATCAAGTAAATGCAATATGTGAACACAATTTAAATGTGAACCATGGTGAACTTAAAACGAAAAATAAAAAGTAGAAATTAAAGAATTGAAATAAAGAAATTCAAAATAAAGAAAATTAAAGATAATAGGTATGCATAATTATACATTTAAGTTCATTATCATTAATAATTATTTAATAAATACTGACGAAGATTAGTATTGAAACAGTTAACGAAGCGAGATGATCGTAAATTAGATGGAAGGGATAGCCAGTATCTAGGGCCTTGTACAGCGATATACTTTTCGCGACAGAAAGTTCTGAACGATGCTATAGTAAATACGGAAACTTGTCTAAATTTATAAACAGAATTTACAACATTATTTAATAGCAACGAATAGTTGTAACATAAAGGCATATCAATATGAATAAATTTATACAGAAATACGCAACAGCAATCTTTATGAATATCACTTAACTTTACAATTTTAAGTTCTTTAAATATATTTTTGATTCATGAACTCAAAATAATACAGAATTTCTCTACCATAGCTTCAATCATTAACTGACTAATATCTTAACTGACTAAGAGCCCAGGATTTGAACCCTGCAAATTCTGATCCATGGTCAAGTATCTTACAGACTTCGCCACTGGCCCCAGCCAAATGATAATATCAATGTAAATATTAGATATGAAATCATAGATATTGCAAGTTAAGCATCAATTGGCCCACCAATATACCTATAACCTTTCTCATGCATAGAGAAAAACGGTTTTATAGATTCAGATATTACAGTTCTTAATATAGTCAAGGATAGACTGGCTATATCATTCTAAATATTTCCATCGTTTAAATTTCTTATAGTTTTATATCGTCATGGGTTGACTCGATACGAATACAGTGATATATTTTACAAATTTTGTTTTATTAAAAAGTATTTATCCTTTTTTATTTCAAACAAATTTGGATTAAAATCTATTAAACAATTAAACATTAAAATAATAAAATTAAGCCTAAAAATCATAATGCATAATCCTTGACTTACCTCCTTGTCTTAATATTCCTCAGTAGAATAGCAGTCGATAATTCCCGAAATCCTGAATTTTCTATTTAAATTAGGTCTAATCCATTAGGCTAATTGGCAGTTTCAAAGAACACTTAATGATTCGCTCTCTAACAAATAACAGTTTTCTAATCGCCAGTAAGGTTTATAATATCAAATAATTAAAAACTAATGCCTAGGCCTAAAACATTAGAAACTAGAAATTTAAACAAAAATATTTATCAAAATAAGAATTTTCAAAAATCTTCAGTCGTTTCAAATGTAAATAAGACATTTAAACACGGACTTCCAGACAAACTTTAACCGTTTTCAGTATCTATGGTTTACACTTACTTACCCAAATTATACTGGTTGCGAAAGTTTTATTTAAAATCAAAATATTATTGGACATTTTCGACCTTTACAGAACTAAGACATTCACCAAATGTTCGACACCCAGCATGGGCTTATATTCTAACAAAATATTACAGGTATTTGTTAAATAAGGGTATTTAATAAGCGGAGCAGGTTCCAAAACCTGTGATGCCTATATTTAATTGGTAACAACAACAACAGTAATAGTTATAAACTTATAGTACAGTCGTCATTTACAACACCGATGATTATTTAATCAAATCCAAGCCTATTAGTATGAATGTGTCCAAAAACTGGGCAAACCCAAAATCCAGAGAAACAGGCTAAAAATGGCCTGCTTATGGAACTGTTCATAGAACAGTAAAGGTTGATCCATGTGATTCAAAAAACACTTTCGAAGAATTGCTGTTAGAGTATCCCAGAACTGCTAAGCATTAATCATACAGTTTCATACTGACAATAAAGCGATTAAACAGCCTACAACGTGAAGGCAGGTTTTATAGTGGTCTCACACAGTGGCGGATCCAGGGGCGGGCCCAGGGGGCCCGGGCCCCCTCTTAGGCCCGGCGATAATTTGTTAAAAACTATATTTCATTGCTTCTATGGCAATTTCGACGTGTAAATATGTTTGTAAGGGCAATGGCTGGGGGGGGGGGGGGCACGAGAGGGAACTAAGTATCCATTAGTTCAATTTGTTTCAAATATGGGCCCGCTATGGGCCCATATTTGATATACTAGGAGCCAAGTATAATGGAAGGGGGGTCCAAAAAATGTTGACCGCTTCACTAGCTCTCAATTTTCACTTTAACCAATGTATTATGGGAAAAAGGGTGTAAGTAAAAAATATGACATCTGTCCCGGAGCAGTGGTGCAAACACCCTTGGCTGGGAATGTTTTTAAACCCCCCTCACTACCGCCAAAATTAGGTCATTTTCGCAATTCGTCCAGATCCGCTGAGTTTCTTCAGAGGTGAAAGCATGAACCTATATTTGTCCAAAACAAATGTAGGATTTTAGACATTTTAGGTTTTCCTCTGACTTTAGCACGTGTATGATTGTGGGGGGAGAGTAAGATATGGAGATACACTCACTCTATGAGCCGAATTAAGTTAAAAAAAGTAAACACGCATTATAGTGAATAATCAACTACGTTGATATCTGTCACTTTTAAAACCACATGTTTAATCCGTTAGGCAATTTAGACCATTTTCCGTATAACCAGTCCAGTGAATGTCCGAGATTTTACTCTCAGATCAGCGCGACCGGGATTCGAACCCACGAGGATTCAAACCACCTTAGGATTTGTCATTTAAAACTTCATGACATTACCCCTACGCTATTTAGACATTCTAAGTAGTGAACAAATATTGAGCCCCCCCCCCCCCCCCTCACAGCATTTTCTGGTTGCGTCTCATGTCCCGAAGAAGGCGGGGCGTAAGCAAAGAATGTGTACTTTCCAAAAAAATTCGGGCCCCCCGTTAAAAAATTCCTGGATCCGCCCCTGGTCTCACAATATTAATTGTGTATAGAAGAGCGAGTTATGGAAGGGTTAATCATCTTTAAGTTGTATCAAGTGAGATATTATTATTATGGTAAATTAAAACTAAATTGAAATACACCTCTTTGCCCAAGCGTAGTGAGGAGAAATACTTTTCATCACACCATAAGCTACTTGTTAAAGAAGTCTTGTAAATCATCTGTAAATTGTATAATCTTTTAGTTTTAGCCGGTGCAATAACTTCAGCATTTTTGTCATATTTTTGTACTTGTATCTACGAAAAACTAGCATGTTATAGTGGTAGGGAGTGGGTAATATACGAACCCTGTTATTACGTATTTCTTCATTGTTAACAGAATGTTGTTAAATAAATTAGAAAATCATATTAATATTTGCCTATATGAAATCTCTCTCTCTCTCTTTCTCTCTCTCTCTTTCTCTCTCTTTTTCTTTCTCTCTCTCTCTCTCTCTCTCTCTCTCGCTCTTGCTCTGAATCTCTTTCTCCATCACTAGTTAATTAGATGGACAATGAATTCATTTTAACAATAATTATTTGACCATAAACTTGTTATGAAGATAGCAGTAACATTTACCATAACTTATAAGTTACGCCTAACTTGATGACAGTAGCTTCCAGGCATTTACAGACCCTAACTCTTAACTGTCGCAAATACTGACTAGTACATGCAGTCCTACATAAATGACTTTAACGGTGCCATCTGGTGAATAATATGCTTCGGCCATCGCATTTCAATTTTAGGCGCACTCTAGCGAACAATTCTCAGTAACGTACATGACAAGTTGAAAACAGACATAGTTTAATGCTCTGAAGCATCTAACTTTCAGATGCAGGGTTGAATTTGCTGGAGTGTGTTGGGGGGGGGGGGGGGCGGGTTGAACCATTATTGGCAGATGAATGGCCCCTTGTTAAAACTTTACAAGGGCCATACATCTGCCAAAAAATTTAACCCCCTCCCCTCCAGTTTTAACCTGCTCTTACGGCAAAGCATACAACATGTCGAAGTGTATCCCCACTGGCAAGACCACAACCAATTCTCCCCTGATAACATTTAACAAATCATAAAAATCATAATAATAATCATAACAATTAGAGTGCTACAGTCATCAATGACTACATCGAACACTATACAACCCTGCCTGTATCTATTAGCACTTTCACGCTGTGATAATATACCACTGAACAAATCCTGCAGTCCCGCTATTCCTGGAGGATTTCATAAAGCAATTTAAATCGTCAGTCGGACAAATGGTCCTAACCCCTAATCGACCGATCCATCTTATCGGAAGTCTAATCCCAGGGTACGGTCCACTTCCATTCCGACATTGACACTCGTTGTTCGGTTGTCGACTATGTGACCGCAGGGCTGTTGATACTCTAAACCCGATGAGTGGCGGGTCATGAACTGGAATAAGTTGAGTAAGAGCTAAAGTTCAGAGGTGGGCAGATCGAAGAGAGGGTCGTGGTATGGTGATTATTGATAAATGCGAGGTTATTTCTATCTCTATTTTCTTGACTCTCTTCAGGCATTTTGCTAGTAGTTCTATTCTGTTAGCTAATCCCCCTTTGACCAGAGCAATCCGACACTTTATTTCCGCTTAACATCTCTTATCTGCTGTAATCTCTCTCTCTCTCTCTCTCTCTCTCTCTCTCTCTCTCTCTCTCTCTCTCTGAATGTGTTCGTCTCTCTCTTTCTCTCTCTCTAGTGTTCTGACAAGTGGCTGGTGCAATGTACATATTCCCATTCGCAGTCTGGAGTCACTCTTCAGAAAGAGCAAATCATTGAGCAATACATCAACCCATTCATAATAATCTATTTCTTATCCGCGCTCTGGTGCATCCTATGGCTTGAAAATAATGGCTTCTGAGGAGATTTATTGTTGCCTTTCTCAGTTCTTCCTTAGTCGCCATTTACGAAATATATAAAAATCAATAATTCTGCAACAGTCTCTCACAAATCAAATCTAATTCTCTCTCTCTCTTAGTGCACTGCCTACTGGCAGGTCCATTGTATATAACATTTCTCTGTATTCCGCTTTCCTCTTCATTTCTACATATGAATGATCCTTAAATCATCTAACATACCTAATCTCTGTCTGCCCCTGTCTCTTTTTCCTTCCATTCTAACTTCTATGACCTCTAATCAAATCAAATTGATCTGAAATCAAATTATAAGTAATAATTCTACTCTTCTGGTGGTTTCCTAAAGACATCATTAGCGTCTGACTTACCACAAAACAATCAGTCTACATGATTAACCTGATCCCATGATGCGAGTTATACACTGATCCTTACAACCAACATAACTCCACTGTCCGGAAATTTCCACTGCAAAATCATAATTACAATTTATTATTATATTTATTTAATTCTAATTTAAAATAATAATAATAATAATAATAATAATAATCATCATCATCATTATAATGATTATAATAATAATAATTACTATTATTGTTATTATTATTATTTTATTATTATTATTATTAATATTATTATTATTGTTATTATTATTATTATCATCATCTCAATTATTCACTATTTCATCTCTTTGTAAGAATGTCAATACTGTACATTGGCTAACTAATTAATTTTGCTCACATCACAGGCTACCAATGGCGGAGTCGATGGAATGTCGACAAGTTGTCTGCCACTGGAACAGTAGCTGCAGGGTTCAAATTCAACACTCGCACAACACTAATTTTCTATTATTATTATTATTATTATATTATTATTATCATTATTATTATCATTATTATTACGAATTATTATTTTTATTTTTATTAGCAATAATAATAATAATAATATTATTATTAGTATTAATAAAATAATTGTAATAATAATTATAATTTAATTTTAATTCTTGTAATAATTAAAATATAAAAGTAACATTGACACTGCAGAATTGGCAACTTGCACTTGGATTAACCTGTTGACCTGGAATGGCAGTGGAATGAGCGGAGATCATGAAGCATTTGACTGGAGGAGATTAGCCGAGGTGACGGGATGATGGAACGACTGTCTTCCATGTCTTACAAGCGTCCGTCACTAAGACAATTATTCAGCCGTGTGGTAATTGTTTGGTCATTTTCCTGATTGGACTGAATGGAGAGGGAATGGATAGGGGGGGGGGGAGATAGTGGGGATGATACAAGGAGCCCTACCTATTTACTTAGTTTTGGTGATTGTGGGCTTAAACCTGAAGTAAGATAAAGGGTTAAGATATTCGAACGTGGATCAGTATGTGCGGGTTCAAATCCTGGGCTCGCCTGTCACTGACATCGCTTGGAGTGAGGAAACTGACTTTAACATTAGCTTTAGCTTTAGCTTTTAGCTTTAAACCTAACCTAAAGCAGTCTTGTAAACTTAATGGAATAAACTATTGTATTGCAGTTATTGTTTAATGGTTAGTGTCAATAGTTAAGTTTTAAGCGGAAAGTTCAAGACTAAAAGCGAAATTCATAAGGTATGCTCTTTAGAAATTTATGCTTGTCAAGTCTTGAAAATATATGTAAATCAACCGAATTATATTCTTATCCAATCTACTTCATTATCTAATCTTATACAATCTATTTATTTATCTTTTTTCAATTATATCGTACCAAATCTACTTTACCATCTAATCGCTAGCAATCTGCGTGTCTTTCGCTTTCTATTAGTCCTTTTCGTTATATAATCGAGGCTGTACATGTATATTAAAAAAGAATTTGAAGCGTGAGAAATGTAGAATATCTGTAGGAGATGGATCACGTGACAGCACGTATGATGGATCGACTGAACAAGAAATGAACTGTCTGACCATTTGTACATCTGACCAGTCCTTTTAAACTAGCTGACCAATTACTGAACTAGTTGACCAGTCATTAAGCTCATTATCAATTCCTGCCTCATTCTCTCTTTATCTCTCTCTCCCTCTCTCTTTATCACTCTCTCTCTCTCTCTCTCTCTATCTCCCTCTCTCTTTATTTCTCTCTTTCTCTCTTTAACTCTCTCTCTCTCTCTCTCTCTCTCTCTTGATCCCTTTCTTTCTCTTTAGCTCTCTCTCTCTCTCTCTCTCTCTTTCTCTCTTACACTCTCTTTATCTCCCTCTTTCTATAACTCTCACTCTCTCCCTCTCTCTATATATCTCTCGTTCTCTCTTACTGTCTTTCTCTCTATATATACCTATATCTCTCTTTCTCTCTCACTGTCTTTCTCTCTCTCTATGTCTCTCTCGCTTTATCTCTCTCTCTCTCTATTTCGCTCTCTCTCTCCACGCTCAGCTGATACGTCACGGCCACGTCACTGGTACGTCATCGAATGATGGATGGAGTGCCTGACGGCGTATTACCCGGACAACCGGAAGTCGAGTAGTCCGAGACAAATCCTGGTGGACAAGTGAGCGGATCATCAGAGCGTTGCGGTGCTAAACTCTTCAAGTATCCCTCCCTCAACCCCCAACATGGACCTTAAGGAAGGAAGATATTAGGAAACTGGAGGCATTGGAAATGTGGATTTGGAGAAGAATGGAGAGGATTAGCGGGACTTAAAAGGTTACAAATGAAGAAGTTCCGTAGAGAGTTGTTACATATAGACAGTTGATAAATGTATTAAGATATAGGAAGAAAAGTTGGATAGGACACATTCTAAGGGGGAAAATCTATTAAAAGAAGTCGTAGAAGGTAGAATGGAAGGAAATAGAGGCAGAGACAGGCCGAGATTTGGTATGTTAGATGATATAAAGACCCACTCATATATGAACATGAAGAGGAAAGCGGAAGACAGAGAAGAGTGGAGGCGTCATATACCATGGACCTGCCAGTAAGCAGTGTACTAAGCGAGAGATAAAGAGCGAGAGAGAGAACTGTAACTTAAACCAGGAGATCGTTTATCTCTAAATATCGCAGTCGATTGATTTCTAAATAGCCGACGTAACTACTGCAATTTCAACCATAAAGAATTTTTCTACTCTATCTTGAGGAAAGAAACAAAGAGAAAAATATTGTTGGAAAGTTAGAACTTTTTCCTGACAAGAGTATGATTGACTGATATCCAGTGCTTTCAACAAAGCCACCTGATAATGAATGAAAGAATACGGACTTTAACCGGAAGTCCAGATAATTATCTGCTGCACAGAAGCGGGATTTTCATTAATTCTTCACCTTGAGGTACGGTGTGACGAGATAATGGCTGCCATTTTCTCGAAATCTATTATCTGGATAGGTTAGTAACACGATAGCGCATTAGTTCCTAACTGAACAGGTTTTGAGTGTGATTCTAGACTATATGTAAAATAGTATATAGCTGGAGCCAGTGGCGACGTCGGTAAGATATTCCACCACGGATCAGTAGGTGCGGGGTTCATATCCTGGGCTCTCCCGTAACTGACATCGCATTCGAGTGAGGAAACTGACGTTAACATTAACTTTTTAAGTTGTTTAAAATTACACTTATTGTTTATTTTTCATTTATTCTTCAGTCTGCTTTTGTTGTTGTTTTTTTATTTACTTTTCATGTCGGTGAAACTTCATTTTAACATACCGTTACGATTACATGACTAAAATATAAAGTCGTGTAGAATTTATGCCACAACTACAAAAATTCAAGATCCGCCACTATGGGAGTTAAAGGCACCCAAGGATAGGTCATTGGTAAATTTCATTGCTTTATATTACCCTCAATGCATCAAGCACTGAGTTATTTAGAGCTATAAAAATGTTAATAAATAGTGGACGGCTGGATTGAGTCCATCAAATATTGTAATTCTATGGTTGTAATAAAACATCCCAATTTCTCTGCTGACAAAGTAACTCTGAAGGACTTTATTTCACAGATCTACGGCTACTTTGTCAACTCTCGGGCTTGATTAATGACGGCTGAGCTTCCCTTAAACATCAGCAGTGCTTCTGTTCGTGCGGCTTCCTTCAAGAACGAATCCCGGACACAATTTAATCGTTAAGCGCATGTCGCAGTAGGCGAGTAGATAAGAATTGAGAAAGCAACGGAAAACCACTTCACAATCTATATTCGTCCCGAGTTGTTCGCTGCATAATGTATGCCTAAGGCATTGCATTTGTGAATGGATTAACTTTTGTTATGAAATTCTCCATATAGAGCGTGTAAGCTCTGAGTGTGAATATGTACCATGCACCTGCAACGTGGAAGAACAATTGAGAGAGAGAGAGAGAACGTGAGAGAGAACGAGAGAGAACGTGAGAGAGAGAGAGAGAGAACGAGAGAGAGGGAGAGAGAGAGAGAACGTGAGAAAGAGATAGAAAAAAACATATAATCGAAGTGAGAAAGCTGGTAAAAAGCTAAATCAAATGTTTACGTCAGTTTCCTCACTCGAAAGCGATGTCATCGATGTCGAAAGCGATGACGGTCGAGCCCAGGAGTTGAACCCGCGCGTACTGCTCCGCGGTCGAATATCTTACCGACATTGTCACTGGCTCCAGCTGAATTACTCTTTCATGGTGAGAACTAAGCAAGTGACCGGGCGATCATCTCAGAACATAAAACCTGCTCCAACAAGTGTTGACATACAAACAGCTCTTAAATTCTGCCCTTAGTACCTGATGTCATCTTAAACCACGATCATTGCGAGCATATGTGTTGTTGTTTGTGCATATTACGCTGGATACTAGTCATATATACTACGTTAGATTACACAGGTTTCAGACTTAAGTCAGCTGTGAGGAAGGTTGTCAATTCCATTTTAGAAGAATATACGTTAATTTAATTTATTGTTTTCTTTTGTAATGATTTCTTCAACAACTTTTTCTAAATATTTGATAATTGTATTTTTTGAATAGTTAGCGCAATCCCCTTTTTTATTTATTTGCAATCTATTTTTTATACGTATTTAAAAACGAACTGATGGACTCTGGTGATATTCGATCGCTTCCTACAAAATTTAAAAATAAGTCGTAATTATACACCAATCTTTATATTTACTTTTTCCAGCTTTAGATTGACCAGTTAATTTAAAATAGAACATGAGTCAGGGTGAGTCAGGGTGAGTCAGGGTGAGTCAGGGTGAGTTAGGGTGAGTCAGGGTGAATCAGGGTGAGTCAGGGTGTGACAATACGAGTCAGAGTAAATCAGGGTGTAATAGGGTGAGTCAGGTTAAATCAGAATAAGTCAGGGTGAATCAGATTAAACCAGAATGAGTCAGGGTGAATCAGGTTGACTGTGTAAATTTATGCATATGAAATGAGGCAGGGCCATCGGAATTTTGACAATTATAATCACACAAAATAAGCTTCTATCTTTGGTGATAGGCTATATTTTTCTTGGAAAAAATTATTCTGGTGTGTTTTCTCATCGCCTTCCCAGTTTCTTGCTCAGTCGCTTTTTACGAGACTTGCAGTTTACCATATGTCTATTCTACATTGGCTGGGTACACAGCAAGAGGTAAATTATCCAGAAAAACCTAGCGAAACTTCCGAATCTAGCCGGTGGAGCTCCTTTCTAGCTAATGCCGAATTCTTAAGAGAATCCTGTAGTTTCGCTTTAAAACTTCAAACTAAAATTTCCGATAACTTTGTCGATCCTTCATAGATCTAATCGAATTCAAGTGAGATGTTTCTTGATCTATTAAACGAAACGTCGGCAATCTGTTAATTATAAATTCTCTTTGGTTTTGAAGAACAGCCAAGCAGGATGCTGGAAAAGCCACACCTACCTAAGATGCCTGTCAGTGCCTGTCACAGGTTATCCAGGAACAAAACAATCAAGTTCATCCACATCAAAGACGGCGTTTCATTTAAATCTACATTAACAAGTCAAGTGCCGTTTATTGTTGTTTCAGAATTCCATTAATCCCGGTAAAGGAATCATGGAAATTTTATAAAACTGGAGTGACTGCTTTCCGTCCATTTAGAATTCTTTCCCTCACTCGAAGGCGTTGTCAGTGATGGGCGAGCCCAAGATTTGAACCCCGCACATACTGATCCGCGGTCGAATATCTTACCGCCATCGCCACCTTCTTCAGGTAGTAACTTAAACTAAATGCCCTTAGGCTACAATATGTTGATCACTTTCTCTGTTGAAGGTAGTGTGACTAGTGGGCGTGGTTTCTTTCAGCAGAAGAGTGGTACCGCCGAGAACAATTTCCTGCTGAAGTGGTAGGACTGTTGTTCGAAAAATATGCATAGTCATCATTTTGGATTTTTCTCGCTTTCTTTCTCTCTCTTTCTTTCTCTCTCTCTCTCTCTCTCTCTCTCTATTTCTCTATATCTATTACTAGCACTAAATGTGTTTTACATTCCTTAGGACCTATATCTTACTTTCTCGTTATTCTATAGTCTCTCTCTCTCTCTCTCTCTCTCTCTCTCTCTCTCTTTCTCTCTATGTCACATGTTCCTTTTCTGTAGTTATTTTTTATAAGTATGTTTCCTATTTTATTTCTCTCTCTCTCTTTCTCTCTCTCTCTCTCCGTCTTTCTAGTTTTCCTTCTCTGTTTTTCCGACATTGCTCGAAGCTTATCAAATCATCCTTTATAACCTTTTCTACTCTTCACAGTTTATTGGTAGAATACTAAACTGCATTTGCCTAATAAAAACAGTCGGGTGGTGGAGTACTCGTATTGAGAAGTATTTAATAATACCTAACCCTTCACTCTAACCTTTGATCACGTGTCACAGATCACGTGACTGTTAATTATCACCGTGGACCGGAAGTGGAATATCTAGAGACCGAGGATCAGAGAGAAATGAGACTACTATGATGAGGAACCAGGAACTATAAATAGAACTACACAACGATGTGACCAAGAATAGTCTATAAATAGATGTACACTATGATGACAATAATAATAATAATAAAGGTTTAACGTCCGCTTCCCCATTCAGGGATGATGTCAGGGACGTGATGCGACCAAGAGAAGTCTATAAATAAATATATACAGTGATGTGACAAAGAGCCGTCTAAAGCTAAAAGCTGGTAAAACTAAGATTAACGTAGGTTTTCTCACTCGAAAGCTACGTCAGTGACTCAGGATATGAACCTCGAAAGCTACGTCGAGCTCAGGATATGAACCCCGCACATACTGATCCACGGTTGATTATCTTACCGACATCGCCACTGGCTCCAGCCATAAATAGTCTATAAATTTATCTACACTATGATGCGATCAAGAATTTTTAGTCTATAATATAACTACGCTATGGTGCGACCAAGAGAAGTCTATAAACAAATATACACAATGATGCTACAAAGAGCAGCGTGAAGCTAAAAGCTGGTAAAGCTAAGGTTAACGTCAGTTTCCTCACTCGAAAGCGACGTCAGTGACGGGAGAGCCCAGGGTTTGAACCCCGCACATACTGATCCGCGGTCGAGTATCTTACCGACATCACCACTGGCTCCAGCCATAAATAGTCTATAAATAGAACTACACTATGATGCGACCAGGCATTATCTGATAGCATAATTATGAAAATATTTCATGGTGAGGTGAGGCTCCTCTTGCCATCCACAGCTTCTGGTTTAGTCGCCACTTACGTACACGTAGACGATTGTTTGCGGTTGCCCTATACTGAAGTGGTCCAACCACACTCGAGAACAACACGGGGAACATGTAGACTATGTATTGTATATTTAGAAGTCCACGATTATTTAGTAAGTATATTTATATAACGGATTGAAAAACTTTGATGATTTAACGATATCCTATAACTTGACGATACCGATCTGTAATAAACTGGCGTCCTCTGGTGGTCGGATCACTGTCTAATTACTAACACGATCAAATACACATGTTATAAGTAGTGTTCATATATTGGCTGGATGGAACAATAAGTTGAGAGATTATAATTAATTTAACTATGGTTACAAGAATTAAAGTAAATTTTAGGCTTCTCAACTTGACATTTCTCACGACATTTTCTTGTTTATTTTAATATTATATTTAACGTTCGGTTCCTGACCACAAGGCACTTTGTCGAACCTTCATATAGCTTTCAAAGTTTTACAAATATTGCATCTAAGGTGGTTTTCCATTGCTTTTCTAAAGTGCATGCTGAGTCGTCTCTTACAACACTCACAGCTATTCTAAGTTGCAAACTCCGGCGCTCAACAGGTATAATATAAGAATCACGTGGTCAATAGGTAATATAACAAGCATCATCATCATCATCTTCTTCCCTTGTATCCCAGTTCAACTAGGGTCGGGATACGAATAGACTAATCAAATCCTCTCTGGCCCGCATCACATCATCAATCAATCCCTTATTTGAGACATTTCAATTCGTTTAAAATATAGTAGCAATTTCTGGAGCCTAGGCGCTCACTAACCGAATGCCTTTTCTGACGTTGGTATGGATCTTAGTGCTTTAGTCGCCTTCTATGACACGGCAGGCACCGGTTGGTTAATTCTTCAAACAATCCGGACACAACACGTGGAAGATAATATAACAACCACGTGTTCTAATTACAAACACACTCCATTACTCCGGCTGTCCGTTGATCACGTGCCGATTGATAAACATCCTGGTATTGAAGTTGTACCGGATTACAGCAGAGCCGTTTAGGGACGCGATCCATCCTTATTGCATCACGCCCCGGGACAGGATCACAGGACATGATAAGCCGATTGTGAGCTGGTGGACACACAACCGAAGTTAGCAAGAAAAATCAACAAGTCTCGACTTTATTTCTAGGGAAAGATAATTGATATATAAGTGCTGAATAATCAGAGAGATCTAAGGATCAAGGGATGTATTGAGTATACTGTTTGCTTAGCCGACAGTATTTGGAATGTCGCAATTGCATACGGATAATGTAATGCAGTTTTAAATGACAGATCCTGAGGTGAATTGAGCCCTCGTAGATTCTAATCCTAGCCGCGCTGATCTGAGGGTAAACTTTCGGACATTCACTGGACTGGTTGCACGGAAATTAGTCTCAATTGTCTAACGGTTTAAACGTGTGGTATTAAAAGTGATAGATATCAACACTGTTGATCATTTTACTATATTGCGTGTTTACTTTTGTGGCAGAAATCAAATCACTGGCATGAACGTGCCTTTAGTTTCAGCGACATTGAGACCACTTCGCCATTATTTTCATATTAAACATATTAAAACTGTATGTCTAAATTTAAATTTTTCCATTGATTGACAACTAATTCTTCCATCCAGTACTGCAACAACAACAGCAGCAGCAACCACAACTACAAATCCAACAACAATTTTAGCGCTACTATCGTCAACGACATCATCGATCACCATTGAGTCGGTGAACAAAAATAAAATGACTTCAACCCAGCGCAAAATTCAATACTACTTCTCTATTAATAACACTTTTCTGCAAGAAATGATGAAACCGATCAATTTTCCACGACGCCTCTTCATGAAAATCACAGACTTTAAGCTACAGATTTGAAGCAGAGGAGTCGAGATCAAACCCCAAACGAATACTTAATTAATTTCTCATTCTCTCTTGCTGAACCCTTGTAATTACAACTCTCTATTGCGGTCACAGTCACGAATGATTCTTCCTTGCATTTGACCGGCCGACATGTGCTATTATTGTTGTTATATTTATATGATTCTTAGCTCTTAAACAGTAACTTTCTGGACAGGAGAAAATGTTCCTTTCAACAGCTTGAATTCTCCAGGACATAAAGTTTAATTGCTTTACTGAATACAGTAATACATAACTATATTAATTTAATATCGTATTTAACTTAGTTTTACTACGTTTTATAATGTAGCAGGTAATTACTTATTTGCTTACTTTTTTCTAAACAATAAAATACAATTTTTACTGGTTTTACTAACTAATACAACACACTGTTTACTTGTTTTATTGAATAATACAAAATATTACATTATTTACGTTCTTTACTAAGTAATATATACGATATAGTAAATCCATTCAGTTTAGGTCTTTATCTAACACCCTCGGTTGTACTCTTACTTCAATTATATCTTTTAGCAACCTACCCCATATGACATGCTATATATCGGGATTTTTTTACTACTTGTTATGAAATTTACGGAAGACGGAGAAGATTGGAGGCGTGATATACCATGGACCTGCCAGCAGGCAGTGGTCTAAGAGAGAGATGAAATTTACCATCTTTCTGTCTGTATCCACTGCTTCAATAAGTTCATTATTTGTGAATTCTAGCCAATCTTTACTCAAATTAAAGCCTGCGCTGAGAGACAGCGGATTTTCTTTTGAGTTTTAGTATTCCTACATAATAGACTACGAAAATTAAAACCTTTGAACTTGAAATGAAACGAGAAAGGCACTGGTTTCCAATTGTGTACATTAACTTTAGAGTCAGGTATGATGACATATAGACTATACCAGCTGTCTATTGTTCTGCCAATTGACAGGTCCAGGTACATATTTATACTCTGACTCAGCTTTCACCCTCCACAAAGAGCACTCTATAGATCAACAACTTAATCCCTTCACTGAAGGCCTTATCCAAACTTTACGAGACTTATATAGCTGGGGATAAAATATGGCTTCTGATATGGTTTCCCGTTGCCTTCGGAAGCTCTCGCTTAGTCGCTGAGAGGCAACGGAATCTCTTAGATTTTTAGTATTCCCACAGAATAGGTTATGCAAATTAAAACTTGTGAGCTTAAAAATATTCGAGAAGGTACAGGCTTCGAATTGTGTACTTTTACTTAAGAGTCAGGTAATATATCACGTTGACTATACAGCTATCTATTGTTTTGCCCAATTGGCAGGTCCAGGCGCGGATTCATACGCAGAGTCACGCTTCACGCTTTCACGCTTCATAATGGTTTTAGGTGGTTTTCCGTTGCTATCGTTAGCTCTCGCTTAGTCGTCTCGTACGACACGTGCGGTTGTTCTATTCTTCAGTGTCTCGCATTTAACACGAGAAGAATCAAGACTACCACCAGCTGTTAATTGCACCAGCGCTTTGATAGAGTCCCTTGATTTCACTGCAATGCAATGATCTCTTTTCCATACGGGCGCGTCGACTCCAATACTGTCCAATTTAATTGTGTCCGGCTTTTTGATCTCCGCGGAATAGATCTCATCCCACCATTCCATTCACCAATCACTCCCCAATCTCTCCTACATCCGTATCCTGTCACCAACTCGTTTTGCTTTTCACTTTTAATAAGAATTTGCTTAAACAATATCAATTTGAAACACCTTCGTTTAGCTGCAATACTTCAATTATTAAACATTTAGTGAATTTTACCAGTATTCTGAGTGAAACAATAGGGTTAATTCAGCTGATTTAAGCACACAATCAAGTCACTAGTAAATGTAAAAGGCTGCTTATTTACGATGATTGTATCGGACATTGTAAACTTAATTTACGGTTTCAGAAAGAAGCTTGGATGGCCCTTGGTAACGGAAACCATAGAACTGACCTAGATGTCTTCTATCAGGGTCAATCTCTCTTTTAGTGCACTGCTCAGTGGCAGGCCCATATAGGCTCCACACATCTCAGTCTTACGTTTTCCTCTTCATGGTCACATACGAGCGGATCTTTAAATCATCTAACATTCCTTTTGATATACCATTATTCTTGGGGGATTCTGCTTGTGACGAGGTGGGACCCCTGTGCCTTCCTCAGATTTGACTAACATTTACTGCGCAGGGCGTCATTCCTCGAGAAAATAGTTCTGTCAATAACTATCCTGTCCTGTCTCATTGGAGCACAATTAACGTCCGTTTTTAGCAGCACAAGGAATATCTCCAGAGACTTCGGACTGGGATTGAAATCATCAACTTACTGTTAACATAGGAAGCGTCCTACAAACTGATCCGTTACATCTGATTTCAACCGGACGTCCAATTGAAAACTAGTCTAGCTTGACTTCAGGGCTTTCAAATTGCGGACTCTCCCGTCACTTATATCGCTTTCGAGAGATGACACTGATGCTAACATCGGCTTTGCGACTTTTGCTAATAATTACACTTGGACCATCCAACCGATGAAGTGATAAAGCTAAAGCTAAGGTTAATGTCAGTTTCCTCACTCGAAAGCGTTGCCAGTGACCGGAGGCCAGGATTTGAATCCCGCACATACGTATCTTACCGACGTCGCCACTGACTGGAGCCAGTGGCGACGTCGGTAAGATACTCGACGTGGAAGTGTTTAAAAGTGAACAACCATCCCAGACTGCATCAACTCCTCTCTTTTCACCACTCTATTCCACTTCCTGTTCTCCAGCCTTCCTCCTCCTCAGCTTCCCGGCTGGTGACCGCCCCACCCTGTGGTGTGATCGACTGTATCGTGTCCCACCAATATTTAATTAATAATTCATTCGTCACGCAGAGCCCGTGCTGCGGCTATCCGCTTCTGTTTACGTCAAGTCCTGAGCGAGATTTGATCCCAGGACCTCCTGTCTGGTGAATCAGCCCTCTGTGAGCTTGATAGTCTGTGACAGTGTAGATGTGTGTGTGTGTATGTGCTTGTGTGTGGATGTTTGTATTTGTGAGTGCGTGTGTGCTTGTGTGTGTGTGTGTGTGCTAGTGTGCGAACATGTGTGTTTGTGTGTGTGTGTGTGTGTGTGTGTGCGCGTGCTTGTGTATTTGTGTGTGTATGTGTAGCTGTACTATTGGATGTATTCTTGTTTGCTTCTGTGTAATTGTTTAAAAATAAATTACTATTAGTTGTCTCCATTTTAAGCTTTCGTAATTTTTATTTCTTTTTATTATTATTTGTTTTTTATTTGTGTTTAATTTGATTTTGCAGAGAATAAAGTAGGGTAATAAAAATATTTAAAAAAACAAATAAATATCATACAACAGAATCCCTTTCTAATGTTCTACCAAGTGGCATGTCCAGATCACATATTCATCTAACAGTTCTATTCTCGCTCATAAAGAACACTGCAGATCAACAAGCTATCCCTTCACAAAATCTTGTCCTATCCACACCACAATAGTTTGGAAAAATAAAACTTCTAAGGAAGTTTTCCTATGCCTTCCACAGTTCTTAATTAGTCGCCTCCTTCGACACTTGCAGTCTAAGATTAGTCTATGCGTCAGTGACTCGCACACCAGAAACATAAGAGGGGTACTGCCTGTTGGTGATAGGTGGAAAAGTAGGGGAGATAGAGATGGAACATCGGGGGGGGAGGGGGGCAGAGAAAGTCCATCATCGCCGGTGAAGGGAATTGCCGGCGTCAGTTTGATCAAAGAGAGAGATTTGCTTTCATTATCCAACAATCCAGCGGAAAGTTCAGATGATCGCCGGTGCCTCTCTCTCTCAGCGAGTAACTAGTCAATCCTGGAGTCCCTCTCCTCCCAGAGCTTTGTTTCTCCCGATAGCTCGCCCGTCCCCGAGGATTAGCCTGAGAATAGACCGGATACAAGGGTTATCCAAGTGATCCGTAATCAGGGATTTCCGTCCAAGCCCGACTGAGATGCAGGAGGTAGGGTACTGGTGTAGGTGGTACTGGTGGGAAGGGGTGTAGAGCAGTGGAGGTGGTGGACGAGCGTTGCCGGAGGCTAAAGTTTGACGAGATGGCATATCGCAATATGTTGCAGTTTAGCAAATGGGATTTAAAATATGGTCGGTTTTAATAGAATGAAATTACGGGTTCTACTGCAGTTGTTGAATCGAATGATCCAGTTATTGCTTTATTGGATGATAAAATGTTCGACATGGAGTTTTGCAATCGTAAATTAGTAAGTTTTAGTAAGCACTGGTCACATAGATCTGCTGAAAATTTATAACTATAGTGTTGTGAGCCGCAAACTACTGCACGATGACGATGACGATGATTATTGGCGATGACGACGATGAACTATTGCACTTATAAACTGTTTTAAGGATCTGTTGCATCTGTACTGAAGATGTGCATTGCATTTTGCCAGATATCTGACAGAAAGAGCTCGAGTCTATTTAATAAAGCACAAATAGCTGAGGAAGTCAAAAGGAAATCCACCTCACTAGAAACCAAAAGCATTCTCTAAATAAAGCCAGGAATTCTAGCAAAAGCTGTTACAGATCAGGGTTTTAACTGAAGTGTAGATTTGCAATGATTCTAGTAACGTATGTGTGCGGAATTGAGAGTTTAGAACATAATTCTTGGAGTTATATTTGACGAAAACCTTGACTTTAAATCCCATATCTCTTCTGTTTATCGCGATTCTTTCTTTCAGATTCGTCAGATTAGGCAAATACGTCCATCCCTTACTAGAAATTCAGCCACTATCCTTGCTAATTCTATAGTTCATTCAAAACTCGACTACTGTAATTCATTATTACATGGGTTGCCTACTTCTTCTTTCAATCGTTTGCAGCACGTCCAAAATTCTCTTGCACGAGTTGTTTGCAAGTCCTCTCGACTTCAATTTTGCTATCTTTCTTTACTTTCGCAGACTTCACTGGCTCCCTGTTAATCAACGCATAAAATATAAAATTAACTTTCAAAACTCTGCGATTTGGCAAGCCTTCTTACTTATCTGAAATTCTTCTTCCCTATCGTCCCTCACGTTCACTTCGTTCCACCGATGCCAATCTTCTCTCTGTTCCAAATATTCTCACATCATTGGGCAGACGTTCTTTTTCTTACGCAGCACCCACAATCTGGAACTCTTTACCTGCTAATCTTCGCTCTTGTTCTTCTCTTTCAACATTCTCTAACAAGCTTAAGACTTACCTTTTCCCACCGTAGACATAATCTAACTACCCTGACCATTTTTGATCATCGGACTGGCTTTCGTTTAGGACCTTACTTCTCCTCAGTACATTTCTTTTGCAGGTTGGTCTGGGTGAATTGATCTGTAGTGATGTGTGCTGTTGGAGACGTCCCTGACATCATCCCTGGATGAGGAAACGGACGTTAAACCTTTATTATTATTATTATTATTAATTAAAAGCCAATGTCTTAATAGCGTAGGGGTAACGTCATGAAATTTTAAATGACAGTCCTGCCGTGAATTGAACCTTCGTGGGTTCGAATCTCAGCCGCTGATCTGAGAGTAAAATTTCGGACATTCACTGGACTGGTTACACGGATAATGGTCTAAATTGCCTAATGGTTTAAACATGTGGTATTAAAAAGTGATAGATATCAACATAGTTAATTATTTCACTATAATGCGTGTTTACTTACCAAGAAATCAATTTATTTATCATAGACGAATAAAATAGAGTCTCGATTTGAATTCGATGCGCTTTAAGAACACTGAACAATTAAAAAGTTTTAAACAAATCTCGCAACTGTATTGAAGATGCGTATTACATTTCGCCAAAGAACTGAAAGAAAGAGCTCTAGTCTATTTAATAAAGCATAAATTACTCGATAAGTCAAAGGAAATTCTCCTCAGAAGGAGATCAACCAGTAAGGAAATCAACCAGTCCAGTGAATGTCCGAGATTTTACTCTCAGATCAGCGCAGCCGGGATTCGAACCCGCGAGAGTTCACTTCACCTCAGGATAAGTCATTCAAACCTTCATGACGTTACCCCTACGCTATTGAGACATTCAATGCAATGCATACTTGCCATTTGTAGATGTAAATGGCATCAAATGCTCCATGCATTCTTGCCATTTAGAGGCAAGTACGCTAAAAAGTAAGCTACCGATCTGGATAATCAAGCGAGTAGCAGGAAGTGGAAAAGTCTCCTGGGATAAGATGGAATAGATCGGGCGGAAGCGCTATCCGTGTGATGAGATGCCGCCTGAACAATTCTGAAATGATTTGATTTGAGCATTGCTTGCGGATTAACAACAGATTATCTCTGCCAATCCAACGCTAATCCCTCTTCCACTAGCTACTATAACCGACGCTGAGGTGTTATATTGTCAGATCTTGTTTATCGCGCTTGATATGGAGCAGTTAATAATTGAATTTTATTGAGTTTATATTAATTACTATAGATTAAATGAGTTAGGGTTTTAATTGAAAGCGTATAAAGAGGGAATTACTAATTGCAAATTTTAATAAATAATTGTTACTGAATATTTCTCTCTCACTTTCTCTGTCTGTCTGTCTCTATCTTTGTTCTGTCTGTCTATCTGTCTCTCTCTCTTTCTCTCTCTCTCTCACTCTTTCTTTCTCTCTCTCTCTCTCTCTCTCTGTCAGTCTCTCTCCTCCTCTCTTTCACTACTTTTTGTGTGCTATCAAATGACCGGTCCAAGGACCAAAGCTTCAAAAAATTTAGCGTGAGCTCGCAAGAAGTTGTCTTTCTAAATAAACACCATTTAATGCAAACAACATTTCATATAAAAATGTAACAATATATACGTATACAATTCAATACGTTTGATCTCTATGTTCGTATTTTTAATTATTTCTTTAAATTGAGAAACTTTGCAAACGTGATTTTCCTAAAATTTTCTTTTCGATGTCAAAGATATTTTAGCTAAGCGATAAAAACACGGTTTTGTTCATGAGGTCAATTTATTGTTGTATAAAATCCTCATTATCTTGTGGGATTGTTGATAGTGAATAAAAATCTATGCCTTGAACCGACCATGTAACAGGATAGTAGTTCAGAGATTAGAGACTTTCGATCCTCGGCTTGTGATGATGGAATTAGACGGACGGCTATCCGGCAATTATTCTCAAATTAAGAACATAATTGCTGGAACGACTCCGGCTCAATCAAAACCTCGAGCTTTGATACACTCAGCTCATGCCTGGTAATCACCCGCCACCCAACCATCTCACTCTCACCCTACCCAACATCACCACAACCACCCATCTAAACCTCAACCCATCAAACCATCTAAATCTCACCTTACCCAACAGTCTCACCCTCACCCTATGAAACCATAACCCTAAGTAATCATAAAAGTAACCATCAAACCATCTCACCCTTATCTCACCCAACTCTCTCACCATCATTCCACCCTGCCATCTCACCTTTTTCCCACCCAACCATCTCACTCCCACCCCACTCAACTCAGTTGCACATTAGTCCTATCATCCTTACCTCAATCAAATGAACCACCTTCAAACCACCCAACAACTATTTCATTTTCTCACCACCCAACTGAATTACCCAACAGTTCCATCACCCTCACCCACTTATCTGAACCACTCAACAACTATTTCACCCTCATCCCACCCAACTGAACTACCCAGTGGCTCTCTTCCACCCACTGAGCCACCCTTCAGAGTATAGGCTGGCACGAAGGTTTTAGATCTGCCACTGATGGTTATGACGAAGATGGCAATTTTTCAATTTCTAATTTGTTTCAATTTCGAAAATTTCTCGGACTGAGCCAGTAATGAGGCAAACTCGGTTGGGCGTACGACAATGAATCAATTGATGCTGGTTCAACTCCAGCGTCTAGCCGCTGGCGTGTTTTCGAGGCAGGAATCTTTAAACTTGATTTTTGTTTTGATTGTCACTTAATCATATTCATCAACTTCCCTTAAATCCCAGTTTAACTAGGGTCGGGATACGAATAGACTTTTAAGTTTATCAATTTGTTTATTTTTTGTAGCAATTTCTGGAGCCCAGCCGCTCACCAACCAAATGCCCTTTCTGACGTTGGTTTGGATCTTGTTTTTATGTCGCTTTCTACGACACGTGCATATTTACACGGTTGGTCTATTCTTCAAGAAACCCGGACACAACACGGGGTGTAGATTGTCACTTACTAATTTCTTAAATATTAGCCATGCATATATTCGTTATATTGCTGGAATATGCATAACTCTGAGGAAGGCAACGAGAAACCACCTCAGAAGCCATACTTTCCCAAACTATAGGCTACATAAGATATGGATACGGCATAGACTTTGTGAAGAGATTAACCGGTTGATCTAAGGAGTGCCCTTATAGAGCGAGAAAGCAGACTTTGAGTAGGAATATGTACCTTGAACCTGCCACTTCGCAGTGCACTGAAGAGAACCTAACTCTAAGAATATTTCCAGTTGTGGTAAAGCTGAAAGGGCTTTACGCGAGAGATTTTGACATTGATTTCTCGGAGATAGGAGATTTCCCTAGACAACGTCAGACGATGTTTGTCAACATTTTGACCTCGCCTGTCTTTCATGTTCCAGGCTTTCTCTCTTCTTCTCTTCCACTTTATGCTTCCTCGATTATCGATGTTTCAATTTGTTTCAGCCGGTCTGGTTTCTTTCTTTGTAAATACTTAATTGCACGCGTTTCCCTGTCGCGCTGTAGTCTGTTCCGTAATTAAATAAATCTTAAAAACCCTGTCAAAACCTTTTAGCTCTTAATACAAAATAATTAATAATAAATCCTAATACATTATTATCTGCCGGCTGGTATACTGGTTGTTCTTTTTCTTCTTTTTCTTACTAGTGAATCCTTGTATAATACTTTATAAGATTGTTGTATTTAATTATATTTATATATATATGCATATATATATGTATATGTATATATATATATGTATATATATGTATATATATGTATATATATATACATATATATATATATATATATATGTGTATATATATGTATATATATATATATATATATATATACGTATATATATATATATATATATATATGTGTATATATATGTATATATATATATATATATGTATATATATATATATATATATATATATACACATACAGGGTGGTCATGAATAAATGCAACTACTTTGAAGGCTAATAACTTTGGCAATTTATATCCAAACATCTTACTTTATGCATTAAATTAAAGACAATTCTCTTTCCTATTATCTTGCTATATTTCTAAGATATACTATTACATATACTATGAAATATTTTCCCCCAGGATTAAATGGTAATTAATCCACCAAACTGAGGAAGGCAACGGGAAACCACCTCAGAAGCCATACTTTTCCCAAGCTATAGGCTACATAAGGTATGGATAAGGAAGGCACAGACTTTGTGAAGGGATTAACTTGTTGATCTAAGGAGTGCTCTTATGGAGCGAGAAAACAGACTTTGAGTATAAATATGTAACTTGAACCTGCCACTGGGCAGTGCACTGAAGAAGAAGACTATTACACATTCTTGAGAAATTTTTATTAGTCGCCGATATATTATTTTCAATGAAATTTCGTGTAAATGTTATATCGGAAATTGATCAGTGGTCCCAGAGTATGAATGCAGTTATTCGGGCACATGGTGGACACATTGAACATTTGTTCAATTAATTCTCAATTCATTTAGGACATTGTTAGAAACTGCAATGCACTTTTCGAAATAGTTAATGCCTATTGCAAAATCTTGAATTCTTGGTATTTAGATTTTGAGTTTTCACGCAATTTAATTAAAAATTAGTTTTTACTCTAACCTATAGCATCCGCTCATCCTCTCTGCTGCTCTTGAAGAGCTTCATCCCGGAGTGAAATAGATTCAATTATATCCTCGTCACTTCCTCTCTAAACTTTCTTTTTCCAACATCGCAGTCAAGTCCTAGACAAGGGCACGCCACTCTGAAAGCTGCTATGACTATTTAATGATCTCGCTTTCTCCGCCAGTATTCATCGGGGAGAAATCGGAAGAGAAAACTAAATTTTTCTCCTGCTTTAATTCGCAACTCTTAGAGTGAACATAGCACGGCGTTATTGAATTAAATCTTCAGACGACTTTGCGTGTGGATTTAATGTGAAGCAGCTGTAGCTGCTGTAAATGGGTGAATAATTTTTAATAAATGAATGAATACTTTTTAATGAATGAATACTTTCTAATGCATGTCACAATAGCGCAGTGGTTAGACGCGTCAGGTAACGTCGCTATATTTTAAATGAACGATCCTTCATTCAGATCAAATAATCCAATTAATAATAATAATAAAGGTTTAACGCCAGTTTCCTCATCCAGGGATGGCGTCAGGGACGTCGTATATAATAAACAATAAAGTAAAATATAAAGATACTTTTCAGCTGCAAAGTTACAATTACTAAAATGTTTTACATGATGGTCATGTTTTCATTAGCTGACATTAACTTCGATTGTTTAGTAACTATAGTTGCGCGTCAATAATCGAATTTATGCTACATCGGCCTCGGTTAGTACTTTGTGATTGACCCCTTGAAAGACCGAGTGTTGACAGCTTTGAAGAAAAAAATCCCAGGGTGGTTGAAGGTTATTCTTAAATCCGCTCCAGCTGCAACTGGTGCGTCATAAAAAGACAACGATTACTAATAATCATGGAGAGGAAAGGAGGAAATTGCAAACTTTAAGTGTTAAAGCTACAAACTGACTATTTCGGTTCCGTGCCTCTGCAGTGGTCGCTCTAATAGCCAATCTGTTGACCATCCAGCAAACTGATTAATCGTTAAATCGGTATCTAGGTACTGTTCTTAAATTTAATGTATTTTTATCTAATTTCTAGACATGTGTTATATTTCTATATAACACAACGATTTTGAAGACAACTTTTATATTTTTGTATTAGGGCGTGTACAAGTTTCTCTTGCACATGTGAATCGTTGGTCGTAAGTGGTGAAGGTTAGTGGTCCAAACTAAATTATATTGGTCCTTTTCTTGGTTGCGAATTACAAATTCTAAGGGGAAATAGCTTACAAAAAGAGGTAATAGAAGGCAGAATTAGTGCCTTCGTTGCCTTTGTGTCTTTTTTCACTTTATCTTCATGTATTTCTGGTGTACGATTTTACCGAAGTGAAATAGACGTGATTCAATTTAATTCAATGGAAGGAAAGAGAAGCAGGGGCTGCCCGAGATTAAGAACATTAGATGATTTAAAGATCCACCCATGTGGACATGAAGAAGAAAACAGAAGACAGAGAAGAGTAGAGACGTTATATACCATGAATCAGCCAGTAAGCAGTGCACTAAGAGAGAGAGAGAGAGAGAGAGAGAGAGAGAGAGAGAGAGAGAGAATTGTTATATGATTGAATAATCATAAAATAAAAAAGAACAATAATTATAAGTTATTTCAGCTGATAATTGTCAGCTTCAATCTTAATTAAATGAAGAATTCCAGTAATAATCATCATGAGCTACTACGTCATATCTACGTGTCAATACGACACTTTTATTAGGTTCGCACAGGTCATTAATGAGGTTGACCCCTGAACTTTTCTTGACCTCTGAACCCTAGATTAATCTACTTCACAGGGAAGCCATGACCGTGCCTCTGCAGTGGTCGCTCTAATAGCCAATCTGTTGACCATCCAGCAAACTGATTAATCGTTAAATCGGTATCTAGGTACTGTTCTTAAATTTAATGTATTTTTTATCTTTCCTTAGACAATGGGCATAATTTAGGACCACATCCTTCTTTATAATCGTAGTAAAATATAATAATAATAAATATATGCTATACACTAATTGTATTACACTATATAGGTTTTAGAAAAATCTCCTTCAATGAATCGGTTCGTAATGACGTGTGATACACAAACGTGTTAACATAAACCGATTAGACGCTATAATGAAAGGAATGTCAAATAAAAATGTTAATCGTACTTCTTGTGTAATTGACTTACGTTTTATAAAATGATCAACAACAGAAACTGTTCAATCGACACCCGTTTATTGAGGTCTCGATAAATTTTTTATTAAACTGATTCGCATTTGCTAAAATGGTGCTAATTTGAGGAGATTCACTCTACCGATTAGATATTGATTGTCTCTACAGTTGAGCTATCTCTACGATTAATCCTACCTTGAAATGAGTATTGAGAGCTACTGGAGCTGTCAAAATCTTTCGAGTCCGCCTTTAGTTAACAGAACTACAAAAAGAGGAACGCCTTTCAGAAAAATGAGAGCTATAGAAGAACTGAGTTTTCCCTGAGTTCCTCCACTTTAACCACAGCTATTTCGTTATATCGCAATATAATATTACATCATATAAGTTCTTTAGTTAACAGGTTACTACGGGATTAAGTTTTCCATTGTGGCTTTGTTGACCGCTCCCCTACAAGTGATTTGACACATCTTCTCATTTAAGTCCCTAACTTCATGGAAACTCTCTTAAAAGATCGATTCATTTTTAGGTTTCTCTGTCCTTGTTTCCAGTAAATGTTGTCCCATTAAACATTATTCCAGTTTAAGAATTAAAATAACTTTGTTTAATTAAACTTTATGCCTTTTAATTATTCCAATATCAGTTAACATCGCTTAATTGGACTTCATTTCATATTCAGTTAAGTTTGTTTAATTAAGAAGACTTTGGTTGGTATTGCAATGATACTACGAATCCATTTGGAATCCATTTTATTATATCTCAGTTCGAGTTATATTCGTGACAAATATTTAATTCATTTATTTAAAAAAATATTTATAAGGCAATGAATTAAGTTCTGAAGAGCAATTAAGGTCTTTAGAGCACTCTTTAGGTATGTACTATCTTTGTATTTATTATCTTTGTTCATAAATAGCAACCTGCCAATTTGGGATATGAAGTAATTAGCATTTTAAACGCTTAACTTCATCATTGTCATCTTCTTCCCGCGAATCACAGTTTAACCAGGATCGGAAATTGAACATTTTGTTTCAATTTCTGGAGCCTAGTCGCTCACCAATCGCATACCCTTTCTGACGTTGGAAATTATAATTACAATTTAAAAACCTTTAATGCTGGTTGTTATATAAATTATTGAGTTTACTGATATTTTGGGTGTGTCTCTCTACATAAATCTTCTTTATCCATCCAATTAATTAACTCTTTGAAATCCTTATCAACTGTAAGATACTTCTAATTTCACGGGCGTCGTAAAGCTATCAGGCATCAATGGCTCGCACAGCGTAAAGAGCAATAAAAACTTGCAAATTAGATTATTTCCTACTACAACTCAGCAAGACGACCCACCGATGATGTTATATTAACCTGGTAGCAGTATATTCATATTATTTTAAGTCTGTTTATTTTTAAAATCAAAATGAGAATCTGGGGAACTGAAGTCCAAAGTTGTTCCTAACTGAGTAAAAGTTTGCTTTGATAACATTCGGCAATAAGGAATTGTTATCACCAAGGAACTTTAAAATTAGAAGAGTAATCTAGAAGATTAGTGGAAGCAGAAGATTAGTAGAAACAGAAGATTAGTGGAAATAGAAGGTTAGTGGAAACAGAAGACTAATGGAAGCAAGAGATTAGTGGAAACAGGAGATTAGTGGAAACATAAGCTTAGTGGAAACATAAGCTTAGTGGAAACAAGAGATTAGTGGAAATAGTGAAACAAGAAAAGATTAGTGGAAACTGTTTCAAGATTAAACAAGAGCGTAGTGGAAGCAGAAGATTAGTAGAAACTGTTTCATGTTTTACCCTTTGGCTCTCCTTTCAGAGAATTGGATTTAAAATTTCGGCTCTTCAAAATTTTCTAAAAGTTTGACCAAATATTTAATTGCTAATTTAGTCATCCAGCCACAATAAATTACTTTGCTTATTTAAATGACCAATGCATAACATAGCACATTACATAAGTGAGCATTTAGCCAGCCTTCTAATAAAAGATTTTAACTGAATGTTGTATTAAAAGTGGTGCACAATGGGAAGCAAGTAAATAATTTTAATACCGTGGTTTTAAATATGACCAACAATGGGAAGCTAATAAATAGTTGCAATGCAATGCTTTCAAATATGATCAACAATGGGAAGTTAGTAAAAAATTTAATACCATGGTTTTAAATGTGACCAACAATGAGAAGCTAGTAAAAATTGTAATAGTATGATTTTAAATACGTCGAACGATGGGAAGCGAATAAATAATTTTAGCAGAATTGCTTTAAATATGGCGGACAATGGGAACCTTGGTCTCTTGTCACTCAGAGGCTATGCCTGGTGGAAATAGCTTCAAGCTGAGCATCGTCATCTTCAAATGATTCGCTTATCTAATGTTGTAGTTTATGACCAGACACCAGCGGAGTGTGGAGCAATAAAACCAACTCAAGCGGAGAATGCAATGATCACAAAATTAGCTTCCAATAACTCAAAATCTTATCCTCTTCTCCACGGTACTCTTTAACAAATTTGACAACAAAGTCCGAGACTAAAATTTATTAGATAGTTTAGCTTTTATGTTAGTAAAAACAAGCAAAGGTTAACGTCAGTTTCCTCACGCGAAATCGATGTCAGTGACGGGAGAGCCCAGGATTTGAATCCCGCACATACTCATCCGCGGTCGAGTATCTTACCGACTTTACCACTGGATCCAGTCAGTGGCAGTTTCGACTGCAGTTTCGTCAACTTTCACGTAGAAAATGAGCTAGTTTAAAGTTTCAAATTAAAATTATAGTAATTTTATATAATTTAAATTAAATTTAAGGTTTAATTTAAAATTCTGCTTCTTTGTTAACTTCTAAAGCAGCTCGTTTTAAAATCTTGATCCAACCAATCCTCTTGAGTCGAAATAATATTTAACTATTAAATTACAAACAACTCTTTCTCTCACTTTCTCTGTCTCTCGCTCTGTCTCTCTCTCTCTCTCTCTCTCTCTCTCTCTCTCTTTGTCTTTCATTCTCTGTAGTGTTTTCTTCTAAAAGGCAGGTCCAAAGTACATATTCCTATTAACGTTCTGCTTCGCGCTTCATAAATAGCACTCCATTGATATAAGAGTTAATGCATTCACAAAGGGCTACGCCTTGACGTCCCTGACATTACCTTGTGCGAGGATCGGACATTAAATTGTTTGAAGACAAGAGATGGGAAGTTGGAGGATCTTATAACAGATTCTTGTATAGAAATGAAAAGCAATTAAAATGAGGATTGAATTTGATGAAAGAGTTATTGTGCCGTGGACCCTCCGTTAGATTGTGCACACTAGAAGAATAAGAAGTATGTATATATATATATATATATATATATATATATATATATATATATATATATATATATATATCTATATACATTCATATATATATATATATATATATATATATATATATATACTATATATATAGATAGATATATATAATATCTATGGTTTTAATCACTCTAATTTCACAGTGCTGGTGCACATGTTTGTGTAATCGTCCGACCTCTGTTAATGATGAATACTAACTCTGATAGAGTCTTACAAATCTTAAGGGATCCGAATAAGCTGACATCTTGAGAACTGTTTAATAGCTCACAGGAAATGTCGTCCATTAACTTGTGAACCTTGCACCTCACTTATCTCAGACTTTATCTTAGGTAATTTGTAGACATGAAATCTCTTATATCCAGGCTACTTAAGCAACCAGTGTCTCTGTTTAGAGCTGCTGCGATCTCTGGAAATTATTAAACGAATTTCTCTTTAGAATTAAATATACAAATAGGCTACTACTTTTACTATTATTATGTGATTTAACTTGGAATGAACTGGTTGACCGACTGCATGTTTGATTAAAAGATTTTTTATTAGATGATTGCTTTTTGATTAATTGAACAATTATTTTATTAATTGATTGATGTACCGATTGAATAAATAAAAAGCTGATTTACTGGTTGCTTGGTTTTTTATTGATTGATTGTAGCATTTAATTTGTTAAATTTTTCTCAACGGAGTAGTTGAGTGGGAAATTGAAGACTTGCCATGGGGTCATCAGGCTTCTTCATAGGGGGTTAAAATTTTAGTCACGGGTAATGTATCTGGCAAGGATGGTCAAACGTCTTCCCGGCCCCCAGCAAAACCGTCCCTGATTGATTGATTGATTCAATTTTGATTGATAGATTCAATTTAAATTGATTGGTTGATTGCATTGTTTCTTTCAGAAAAGTTTGACTGATTGATGGAGTGATTGATTTATTAACTGACTGACTGTCTGACTACATACATAGTAAACAACTAATTGTTCAATTTATTAGATTTATTTTTATTGTACTAAATTTATTTTTTAATCGATTGATTAACACCATAAATGACTGCTTAAGTATATGCAATCACGGATTAACAACAGATGCAACAATATAATTACAACTTAAGTATAGGATAAGGAATACAATCGTCACTCATATCTCTCCTCGATCATCTAACATCCAGTGTTGTAATCTACTGCTTAACAATTTCGTTAAAATGAAATTTGAGATCAACTGCTGATCCCTGGCACGTGATAAGGGGTCAGTGCGGTATCGACCCCTACTGGTGTGTCTACGGACTGACAATTCTACCTCCCGGAGTGCCACGACGGGTTCTTCTATTAAATCCACACTTTCCAGGTATCAATGGCATCCCGGTCTCAGCGGGAAATGTGGACTCAGACACTATTAGGCATATATCACCATGCAATCAATATATATATACATGTATATATATATATATATATATATATATATATATATATATATATATATAAAACCTAAATCCTCTACATTTTGACATAGGAAAGATTGAATACAATATATATATATATATATATATATATACATGTATATATATATATATATATATGCATATATATATATACATGTATATATACATGTATATATATATATATTGTATTCAATCTTTTCTATGTCAAAACGCAGGAGGATTAAGGAATCCTATAATCCATTTTAGTTTTTCTGGGGTCCTGGGATCAATTCCCGGCAGCTCTGATGAGAAAGTAATATCTCGGATGTTCATAGGACTGGTTACGTGGTCATAAACTAAATGGTCTTTAAAAATGTATGTCATATGAATATATTTATATATATATATAAATTTATAATCTGCATAATATATAGAATTATATATATACATGTATATATATATATATATATATATATATATATATATATATATATATATATATATAGCTGCTAAAGCTAATGTTAACATTAGTTTCGTCATTCGAAACGATGTCATAAACGGGCGAGCCCAGGATTTGAACCCGCACATTACTGATCCGCTGTCGAATATCTTACCGACATGGCCACTGGATCCAGCCAGTGGCCATGTATATATACACACACACACATTAACAAAAGCTACTTTCATCTGCACTTCAATGAACAATAATCTAATGTAAAATAAATAACAGATCACAAATAACATCTTACGATATAAATAGTAGATAACAACTTACATAATAAATAACATATAATAAATAATAATCTACATGTGCATAATAAATAACACCCCCACGAACAACTGTATATCAAAAGTAATGTTAGGTGATTTAAAGATCAATTCGTATGTGGACAGGAAGACGAAAACGTAGGACAGAGATGAGTGGGGGCGTTATATACCATGGACCTGCCACCAGGCAGTGCACTGAAAGAGATAGAAAAATAAATAATATATAATAAATAATAGCTTTCGCAATAAGTAGTAGATCAATTTCGTATTTCCAGTTGTCCACCCCGACTCGTTTTATATTCCGGACAGAAAGCTCCGGATGCATATATGGAACCACAAAGTTGACTTAGAGTTGAAGTGATACGTGATTACAATGTAAGTAATACGTTGATACAAGATTTGATAACAGCAAGACTCTATGCTGATAGATTGTCGAAACAATGGGGCTGCGTTGTGGCTAAAAGAATTAACATAGGAGCTGTTGAAGATTAATATAAGTTATTAATCGTTTGCCAATAAGAGAATATTAAACAGGTTCCTCGTAGAGTGTAGACTCAAAAACCACGATGTAATTTAAAATAATTTATATATTTGGGAATAGAGAGAGAGAGAGAGAAAACTATGTTTTATTACAAAAATACACTCAAATATGCACACACACACTAGGCCGTCAAAGAGGTTTTAAAAAACCTATCTAGTTGATCACCCATCATGCATGCATACAAGAATATGTCGCTTGGAGGGCCATGATGCCATTACTGCTGTTGTTAAGTTCTACTAAATCTCTTTTTTCCGAAGTTTCAATTCTGCAAGAAATCAATATTTATATTTCATATTAAATACTTATGTATTTTGTAGGCTATTAGTTTAATTGAAATATTTCCATTTCATTAAACACACACACACACACATACACACACACACACACATCTATATATCCCTCTCTCACTCAATCTAGTATTACGCCAATTCGTAGAGGTCTAAGGTACCATATCAAAAAGGTAGGCCTAAAGCCAGAGTCTGCTTTCACTTTTCACAAAGAGCACTCCAATGATTAACTAGCCAATTACTTCACAAAGGGCTACGTTCATCCGTACCTTATTTCAAAAGTATGGCTTATAAGGTGGCTTTCCGTTGCCTTCCGAGTTGTGTCCCTCTTTTACAAATAAGATGATGGGTAGTGAGTCAATTTCTGCACAACGAGTAAACCAAGCTACATGTAGAAGTGACAGTTCCAGAATAAGCCTACAGATTACTATTACTAGACAGCTTACATGGCATGTCTTGGATCATATTTTACATTTTTAAGGTAGCCTATGCAAAACTTACGTGATGATATGCTATAAATGAACAGTCAATTGAATGTTAATTGAAATTCTGCCTTGGACCAGCCCTCTTGATGCTCATTGGTTGAATATACGGATCAATATGGAACAACTGATGACGTGTCATTGGCGGAGTGAGATCAACCAATCAGAGCACGATCTTCATACTCAATGTTTTGTTTGCTCACTGAAGTATTGATCCATGGCCTCTCACACTCTGGCCTGGAGAATGCTTAGTTCATCTGCAAAATATTATTGGAGATTTTATTTCACGAGTAGCGCATTTTCATGCCTTAAAGCTAAAGCTAAAGCTAAAAAGCTAAGGCTAACGTCAGTTTCCTCACTCGAAAGCGATGTCAATGACGGGAGAGCACAGGATTTGAACCCCACACCTACTGATCCGCAGTCGAGTATCTTACCGACTTCGCCACTAGCTCCCACGACTAAATGTCACTGGCTCCATTTGCATGCACTAAAAGGAGTTTAAGATAAAAAAAATATTGGTTTAAAGAAAAGTTGAAATTATATCAAATTATATCTTGCTAAATAAAGGAACAGTAATAACTAAATAAATAAACGAACGGCTAATATAACTTTAGCTATCGAATTTATTCAGATGATGCTAAAGTGCACATAAAATTTTACAAAATGAAACACACATATAGTACATAAGTACAAATATCCTGATTCAAGAAAATCTATGAAAACAAAAATTTTGTGCAGTATCAGTTGAAAGGAATAAAAACAACTTAAACAAGAATGTAAAACTAGTAAAAGCTGGTCAAGCTAATGTTAGCGTAAGTTTCCTCACTCGAAAGCGATGTCAGTGACGGGAGAGCCCAGGATCTGATCCCCGCACATACTGATCCGCGATAGAATGTCTTACCGACATCGCCACTGACTCTAGCCAGTAATATAATAGTAATAATAATATCAGTGACTGGGAGAGGGGAGCCCAGTTTTTGAACCTGAATATGAAGGATTTTAAATCTGGGTTCCCATGTTGATCCATGCACCGACATCGCCACGCCGACGCCATCCCAAACATTTCGCCTATACTGACAAAAAGTTACAAAACATCTATGAAAACTATTGATTATCAACAATTTATAAAGGGGCTGCTAAAATACCAAATAAACTAAAAAAATTATTAGAAATTTGTAATTGATTCAGAAGGTTACGCCGGTTAGCTGTCATAAATGGCTTTTGTTTAAAAAACGTAAGGGTATCTCTAATTGCTTACAATGAAAAGCGTTTTTGCTACAGTAATTCAATCAAATGAAGAAATCATTATTATACATGTAATTTTTGTTAACAGTTCGGTTTGACTAATTTAAGAAGTACTGACAAATAGGCCCCCTAAGTCAGTTTGTAGGCAAAATTTAAAATTTAAAGCAATATCGTCAGAAATGTCAAAAAATGAAATATGTCTGGCCTAAATTCATTTCTTAACATTTTTGAAGACACTAATTTAAATTTTTAAATTTGCCTATAAACTCAAATGCCTAAGTCTTCAAAAATGTCAAAAAATGAAATAGGCCTAAGTCTTTCATTTATTGACATTTTGAAGGCATTGTCCTAAATCGATTTTTGAAAACTTACTAGGAAAATCCTTTTAGACTAATTATTAACTGCACATATCGTAACAGGCGACAAAGCAAGAATTGAGATAGTCAACGAGAAACCACCTGAGAATATATATTTTCTAAAATTTTAGTTTATATATATATATATATATATATATATATATACACATGTATATATATATATATATAAGGTGGTGATGAAGTAAAGCCTTTGTGAATGGATTAACTTGTTGATCGTTGTAGCACTATTTATATACTTTGAAGATTAATCACAGAATTGCGCTTACAGGTTTTTACTCTGTCTGCCACAATAATTTAATAAACTAAAGTGCGTAAAAGTGTTATAAAAGAAGCATACATTAAAGTAATATTTAAATAATATTGAAAAGTGTTCTTTCAGGCCAGATATTAATATAACTATAATTATTAATAATCAATTTTAATATAACTATAATTATTAATAATCAACTCTATTGTTGAACACATTAGAGTATTATAAAATTCTCTATTTGCGCTAATTACTTTATAATTACGCTACTAAGATAGGCCTAACTACTAACTAACTACTAACTAAGAACTACTGAGAAGGATAGATACAGTATTTTTAATGTTATCATATGCATGTTTATTTCATGTTTATTTTCAATGTTATCATATGCATGTTTATTTCAGCATTTACTCAAAAAGCGCTGATGGCATATATACCATAAATAGACATTTTAAGAAGATTGTTTTTAGTAATGCAGGGCATCAGACAGCAAGAACTATTTCAATCAATCAATCAATAAGAATTTAACGTCCGGTTCCTCGCCATGAAGCAATGTCAGGGACGTCTTTTGCGGACTCTACACAAACAGGCGCCAAGGCACCACACGATGACGACTGAGTACACAGAGACCACAAGAGAAAGCGAGATCAAAACAGTGCAAGTCCAAGATCCATAGCAAGCGGGCCAAATTTAGACCTATGGAGGAAAGCGATGAGCTTTTAGCTTGCCAAGGAAAGTACCAATACAATTACATGATCAAGTGTCATGTGGTAGAGAGTTCCATATTGTCGGAGCAGAAAACGCGAAGGAGCGTCTGCTCATGGCAGATTTAATGTTTGGTACAGTGATAAGATTTTCACTTGGGGATCAAGGACTACGAGAGGGTTGATAGATTGATAAAATATCAGATAGATAGGATGGTTTAGCATAATTTAAAGTTTTGAAGGTCAAGGAAGCTATCTTGAATTTTATACTTTCAGTGACTGGTAGCCAGTGCAGTTTCTTAAGAAGAGAAGAGGTGTGGGATTTCAGTATTTTTACATAACAGACGACTCGAGAAAGTGAATTTTGTATGTGATGGAGACGGACTAGAGAGGTTTTCGGGATCATTCAGCAGAGAGTTACAGTAATCAAGTTAACAATGGACAAGCGCATTAGCTAACACAGTGGCGGAATTAATAACAAGAAACTTACGAATTTGAATGTAAGTATGTATATGTTGTATGTAAGAATGTATATATTGTATGTAAGTATGTATACGTTGTAAGAATGTATATTTTATATATAAGAATGTATATGTTGTATGTAAGAATGTACAAGTTGTATGTAGGTATGTATATGTTGTATCTAAGTATGCAAATGTTGTATGTAAGAATGCATATGTTGTATGTAAGTATCTATATGTTGTATATAAGAATGTATGTTGTATGTAAACATGTATTTGCTGTATGTAAGAATGTATATGTTGTGTGTAAGAATGTATAAGTTGTATATAAGATTGTATATGTTGTAAGAATGTATATGTTGTATGTAAGAATGTATATGCTGTATTTACATACCCTGTATATGTTGTATGAATGAATGTATATGTTGTATGTAGGTATGTATATGTTATATACATGTATTAGTATGTATATGTTGTATGTAAGAATGTATATGTTGTATGTAAGGATGTATATGTTGTATGTAAGTATGTAAATGTTGCATGTAAGAATGTGTAATGCTGCATCAGATGCTGGATGATCAAATTTTCGTCTTCTAGTGCACTGCCTAAAGGCAGGTCCATGACATGTAACCCTTTCAACCAATTCTATCCTCAGCCTTCCTTTTCATCTCTATATATGAATTTGCCATCAGATCATCCAGCATCCCATGTCTCGGTCTTCCTCTTAACCCTTTTCGCTCGCATTCTTCCTTCTATTACATCCTTTAGCAAATCATCCCCCTTGTAATATGTCCTATCTAGCTTTTGGCATTCCAACAATTAGGAACATGTTAGAGTCTCCGAAGCTGTGTCCTGTTTCATTTCATTTTAATTGTTGTATTGTGTGAAACTTTTATAGTTGTAATTAATGAAGTGATTGAATCATTAAAATTATAATTAATAAAATAAAATAAAATAGGCAGTGCTCTAGAAGAGAGAGAGAGAGAGAGAGAGAGAGAGAGAGAGAGAAGACAGACAGAGAAAGAGATTAGTAATTTAGTATGTTATTAGACTACCCGAGCGCTTAACGGTGTCTTTAAATGTCCAAACCTTCAATAAATATTCTTTAAACAATAAGCATCATTACATTTTTGTTTCAATTTTGATATAATAAAATAAAATTAAGCAAAGTAAGTAATTTTTAATACTTACAATTTGAAAGAAGGATTGTGCAACTGGATGGAATAAGAATACATTCACACAGAATGATAATCTCTTGGTGAAATATGGTCGACAGCTTAGGGCAGCTGTTTCTGGGACTCAGTTATCAGTGGCTTACATAAAAAACACACAATGCTTATACATTTTTTTTATTAAATGTTAGATTTATTTAAAATGCACCTGCCAATTGACTGCATAAAAAGTGGTGCGCAGAATAGGAAAAAGTTGTAAAAAATAAAAGCATGAAATCAGTATGTAAATGTAAGTGCATGTTTAACATCTTGAGATGTTTAACATCTCGCTCAGAGTCTCAGGTACAATGTCGAAGGCGGCTGGACTTCGATTCGGTTCGAAAGCCTCTTGCTTAGCAGGCAGGCACTTATTCAATCAATCAATTGCTATAGGGCTACTCTTCTGACTTGCTTTGTTCAATAAATTGTGCTTTAGTTTTTGGATTTTTTTAATTTTGGATTTTTCACTTCGCTCATAGAGTTTCACAACAATTGCAGTGAACAAGGAGTTTTGGATATTCAATTAAGATAATGTTAATAGTGGTAACACTTTAAAATTACTGCTAAATTGTTAAGTTTAGTTTAATATATATCATAGTAACGCATCTTACCGACATCGACACTGGCTCCAGTCAAAATATACATATGGTGTCGGTAAGATATTCGACAGCAGATCAGTATGCGCGGGGTTCAAATCCTGGGATCGCCCGTTACTGACATTGCATTGGAATGAGGAAACTGAAGTTAACATTAGCTTTACCAGCTTTTTACATCTGATATGATGAATAAATTATATATAGGCCCTATGATGCACATATGATTGGCTCTAAATATGATGCACCTACGATACTTATGGTAGACCGACACTTTTATTTAATACCTTTATCTTTTAATAGGTTTTATGATTTTCGACTTTGCACCGTTTTGTACGTTCCTTTTTCTCACCGGCTTGGAATTGTCTCAATACTGCTCGATGTTGCGATGGATTACAGTAGCACTCTAAAAAGCTACTATGTGAACAGTGTTAAACATATTTGTATCGAATTTGATAGAGAGGGGGTAGAGGCTAATCAAAAGAGCGTGCGAGAAGTATGCGAAAATACAAAAAAAGCTTTCGATCTCGGTTAGCACTTGGATGGGCCTCACCTTGGCAGACCAAGTTCTGACAGAATTGAATGAAAAGCTCTAGGTGTTAGAAGATTACTCATAAATCCGCGCTATTTGCAATCTGAGCTCTTTCGAAGGCAACGATTACTAATAACAATGGATAGAAACAGGACACAACAGCAACTAAGCAGAGAACTCTGCAACATTTCTTGTGCTTCGTGTTTGTAAACAAAACAACAAAAAGTACGACAATACGTGAAATTAATGGGAAACTATTTCTGGGGTATCATTTTATTTAACGGCTAAAAGGCACAAGTTATAGGAGACTAGGCACAAGTTATAAGAGCCTAGGCACAAGTTAGAAGAGCCTAGGCACAAGTCATAGGAGCCTAGCACAAGTTATAGGAGTCTAGGCACAAGTTATCGGAGTCTAGGCACAAGTTATAGGAGTCTAGGCACAAGTTATAGGAGTCTAGGCACAAGTTACAGGAGTCTAGGCACAAGTTATAGGAGTCTAGGCACAAGTTACAGGAGCCTAGGCACAAGTTATAGGAGACTAGGCACAAGTTATAGGAGTCTAGGCACAAGTTACAGGAGCCTAGGTACAAGTCATGGGAACCTAGGCACAAGTTATTGGAATCTAGGCACAAGTTACAGGAGCCTAGGCACAAGTTATAGGAGCCTAGGCACAAGTTATAGGAACCTAGGCTCAAATTATAGGAGCCTAAGCACACGTTACAGGAGCCCAGGCACAAGTTATAGGAGTCTAGGCACAAGTTACAGGAACCTAGGTACAAGTCATAGGCACAAGTTATAGGCACAAGTTGTAGCGCACAAGTCACAGGTTCAGCATGAAGCAGCTGATAATGTCTTAACTAATCGTATTCTCTCAGTGGCTATCTTGGAACAATTAAAGTCTGGACTATCGCAGGTCAGCCATGTCTTACACAAGACAACATTTGACTTGCAGTTTTATTATTGTATTATGCACGTAGATGTTATAGCGTTGGGAATTTTTAGGTTCAAATTTTTATATATTTATATATATATCGCTTTCGAGTGAGGAAACTGGCGCTAACATTAGCTTTACCAACTTATATATATGTATATATATATATATATATATATATATATATATATATATATATATATGTATGTATATATACAAACTGTGTGTGTGTGTATATATATATCTCGATATATATATTATATATAATATCATATATATATATGATATATATATATATATA
>CAJHZI010000288.1:80000-237500 GCA_905160935.1 Enchytraeus crypticus | reverse complement strand
TCCGCGGTCGAGTATCGAGGCGACGTCGATACGATACTCGAAATTCAATTTGATGAATTAAAAATATTCTTTAGGACAGATTTTATGTGGGGTGGATATGAAGACACCTCTGCAGAAAGTCAGAAACTCAAGTCCTTGTTTCGATTAAAATTTCCTCCAGTCCGTCTAATTAATAGCGCGTCTCAACTCTCCCCTATTCTCAAAAACCCAGTCACGCCACAGTTGATATGTCTTTGTTTCTCTCAACGCTGATTGGCTGAGAACACCAGCACGCACACGCACTCTCCGCACACTTGCTGCTGTAAACACGCAGCTAATCCGTGAAAGCAATCCTTGGTATAAATGAGGATAAACGACGGACACGAGTCCAGTGTTACTGTAGAACCGGATGGACTAGGTTAGGATTTGTCATTAGCATCAGACGTTCTGTGTACTCACAAAATGTCCACTGTTTTCTAGGTACATTGACAACAGGAATAGCCGCATACTAGTGTAGTCCAAGTAGTTGTGATTCTAGATTTATAGTTTAAGATTTGAAATTAGAATAGGTAGCTAACGTCTTTACTTAATTCTGAGGTGTATGATTTTTCGCTTTAGCTGCTTTTATGGCTTGGAAGTAATGAGATATACACAAGTAATTGTGTTTACTGGAGTTAGGATGAAAGATTGACGTTAGGCAAATGATCTAGAAACAGATTTATTTTTATATTCGGATAATAGAATGCTATATACTCTAATTTGTAGCTTTATATTTAAATTATGTCATTTATTGTGAAGAAATAGACGTGGGTGTTTTAGTCGTTTAGCAAATGATCTAAAATAGAATTATTTATATATTCTGATATATAATATTCTGATTTATACATTTCAATTAAAATTAGTGTTAAATGTTGCAAATAAATAGATGTGTATAAGATAGTGGTTAAAGAAATGATCCAGAAATGGGATTAATATAGTTTGATAAGCAATAATAGAATCATATTTCTTCTAATTTATAGGTTTAAGCTTAAATTAGCGTTAACCAGTGAGAATAAGTATATATAGGATTCGAATCCAGTGTTGACCGTTATGTTTTCCTTAGAGGAAACTGTCATTAGCATAGACTGTAGCTATTTTAAAATAGGAAAAATAAGCAAAGTACACCTGCTATTTCTAATGTTTATGTTTTAAAGAAGACCATTATGTTTTCTCTATCTTTCTCTCTCTCTCTCTCTCTCTCTCTCTCTCACTCACTCTTAGTGCACCACCTACTGGCAGGTCCGTGGTACATAACTCCTCCACTCTTCTCTGTCTTCCGCATTCCTCTTCATATCCACATATGAGTGGGTCTCTAAATCATCTAACATACCTAATCTCGGCCTGCCCCATTTCCTCGGCATGCCTCTTTTTTCTTCCATTCTACCTTCTACGACCACTTTTAATAGACTTTCCTTCCTTGGAATGTGTCCTATCCAACTCTTCTTCCTATTATCTGACTATCAGGTAACACTGATAAAAGTCTAAATGGTTCTACCGTAGAGATATCCTGCTTTAGTTCCTGACATCATCCCTGGATGAGGAAACGGACTTTAAACCTTTATTATTTATTTATTTATTTAGTTCCTGTCCAAGTCGTCACTGATGTCCCTTCGGGCAATAGAATTGACCTTAAATTAGGCACGAGTCTTTTAATACAAATCACCTACTACTGGTATATTAGTACATAGCGAAATGGCTTTATAGTAGTAAAAAATCTGGGCGGCATCAACCAGTAACTACATTGGAATCAGCATGCTGCTTTGATCTTGAATGATCCTAATTAGCTAGATTGAAAGCAATGAAAATCTAACCTAGTTCTACAATCTGTAAAAGCTGTAAAAATCTGTAAAGCCGATGTTAACGTCAGTTTTTGATCGTTCGAAAGATATATCAGCGACGGGAGAGCTCAGGATTTGAACCCCGCACATACTGATCCGTGCAGGGGCGGATCCAGGAATTTTTAAAGGGGGGGGGCCGCAGTTATTTTTGAGAGTGTACACATTTTTTGTTTACAAAAAATTATTCGTCGCTAATAACAGGTCGCCTTTTTCGGGACATGTGACGCAACCAGAAAAACTATGCTGTGTGGGAGGGAAGGGCTCAAACATTTTTCAGCATACTGCGCTCGGCTCATAGAGTGTATCCCCGTATCTTACCCCCCCCCCCCCCCACTCATGCCCGTACTAAAGTGAGAGAAAAGCCTAAAATGCCTAAAATCCTACATTTGTTGAGGAAAAAGTAGGTTAATATTTTACCTCTGAAGAAACTCAGCGTATCTGGACCAATTACAAAAATGACTTAATTTTGGCAGAAGGTGGGGGGCTTAAGCCCTCGATGCCAGCCAAGGCTGTTTGCAGTTTTCACCACTGCTCCGAGGCAGAGTTCACATTATTTACTTACATCCTTTTTTCTCTTATACAGTGGTTAAAGTGAAAATTGAGAGCTAGTGAAAGGATCAGCATTTTTCGGGCACCCTTAAATTATATGGGCCCCTAGTAGGACCCATATTTTAACAAATTCGAGGTAGTCGGACTGTTCGAGTTCCCTTTCATACCCCCCTCCCCTAACCCCCTATCGCCCTTAAAACATATTTACAGCTAGAAGTTGCATAGAAACAATGAAAATATAGTTTAAAATTTTTTATCGTCGGACCTAAGGGGGGGCCCGGGCCCCCTGGATCCGCCACTGGATCCGTGGTAGGATACCACGGATATCCGTAGTAGGTTACAGCCTATATGGGCTGGAGCCATTGGCGATGTCGGTAACGTACTCGACCGCGGATCAGTATATGCGGGGTTCAAATCCTGGGCTCGCCCGTCACTGACATCGCTTTCGAGTGAGGAAACTGACGATAACATTAGGTTTACCAGCTTTGTAAAGTGCTTTTTATATATTGAACGACTAGTGATCATTAGGACTCCTATTTATGTTAAATTACCCGTATCGATTCTGTCTTCCTATTGAATCAATATCTTCGGCTTTTTTATAATCTCTATCATCGACAGGTGATTTTATTCAATGTCTTTGTGCGCTTATGCGAGAATATAAATCTTGAAAACTTCTTAGAACCCATTAGTATACGAACTTATTGTTAGTGTTTTGTGTATTGCAGATGAATAACCAGTCATCGGCTAATAAGCTGACATGCTAAACCGTTGTGCCTCGATCCTTTTATAACTAATTAGCTGTCTTTTCACTTCTCGACCGTTTACAGACGATTCGAACAAAGAAAACTGTTTTTAAAATATTCCATTTTTTAGCTTGTCTACTACGACTGTTAGCTTCAAAGTTAGCGACTCTTAACAGCTTCACCTTATCGCTGAATATTTATCTTTCTTTGCTCAGGGAAGAAACTGAATTAGGAAAGGATTTTAGACCTAAAGTGCCCTTGTTGCTGATAGCAAGTGTGCCTGATTATTATTGATCGATATTTATGTAAACATCGCCTGCACCAGTAAACGGTTATCAAGTACTGATAGGAAAGCTGTGAACAGTTTACACTGCTGTATAGTCTAATATAGTAAATGCAACTGCATCGGCTACAGTAATACTTCTACGTATTCTATTCATGCCTTAATAACATAGTTATAGCTTTATTATCCGTTTACTTAATTAGGCAAAATTTAGCTAAGTTTTTGTTATAGTCAGGCTATGCTAACGATCTAACGCTTCAATTCGGTTACTACAATCAATGTGATATCGTTTGTTCAACGATTGAGAATCGGATATTTGAGTAGAAAATAAATCCAGAAACATATCTGGAAACAATCATACGAACGGTTAGTAATGTAATTCTATATTTTTACCTTTATCGTACATGTAATTAATTCTTTTCGAATTTTTGAATGACGTAGTTTGATGGATTATAAAAATTAATAAATTAGGCCATCGGCTAAGGTTTGACTCTATCATCATCATCATCATCATCATCATCATCATCATCATCATCATCACCATCATCATCATCATCATCATCATCTTTCCTTTTGAATCCTAGTTTAATCAGAGTGGAAATACGAATAGACCTACAATCCTCTATGTCCCACACCACAGCATCAGTCAGTCCCCTATTTTGAGGTCAGACCCTGTAGTGCTCGATATTGTCATGATGATACTGACTCTGGCTGTCTAACGTGTAGCACATGAGTTGGATATTGGTTAAACTAAACTGTACAGATTCAGTGCGGAGTAGGTGATCCGCTAAAGCATTGTAAGTCTATTTCGCCATACCACTCATCATCAAAATCTCTTAATGGTTCACTTACAAAGGACATGCCCAAGGCACATATTTCTACTCACAATTTGTTTTTACGCTCCAGAAAGAGTATTTAAAGCTAATGTTAACGTCAGTTTCATCGCTCGAAAGCGATGTCTGAGAAAATGCAAAAAAGTATTTGAAGATAATTTCTATGATCTGTATTATCACTCTGTAGACTGTATCGCACTCGTAAATCAGAGAAAGAGAGATAGATGAATATGTTTACTTAAGAAACGTCACACAGACAGCATACAATACAAAGCAAAAATAATGCAAAAATACACGCAAACACTGTAACGTTCCAATCATTAATCAATGCAGGAACAATTCCAGCTAAGTGGTTCTGAAAGGGTATGCACTGATGTAGGGAAATAGATTACAATCCCAGAGACCATTCCCTCCCCCTAATTTAAAGTCTTCTTTAGTTTTTGCATTAAGGTAATTTTTATGATTAAATTCGCTGTTTTGATGCTTTATAGAGGGCTTTTATAGAAGAAAGAGTTAATAATTAAAAGAATTTAAAATTAAGCAGGCTCTATAAGTGGAGGGAACAACATGAAGTTGTAGTACATATTTGCTTCAGTAGTACAATTACACAGATAACATAATTACTTAATTGGCATACCAGAAAAATAACACAATTTAAGTCTACAGTATATAGAAAATCAAACACTACTTTATCAAGAGCACAAAGCTAGAGTAATTAGAAATATATATCTTGAACCTAATATTTAGTAGATAACCAAGAGACGAGTGTTTTGATGCTTGGACATAAGGAATTCATGATGCAACTTTTTGTTTATCTACGCAACTAGTGCAGCTGCAGAAATCACTAGGCGTGAAAATGCGTAAATTAAATTTTACTTTTGATGTGCTAACGTTAATTGATTATACCATACCTATTTATGATTTATTTACGAGATAATTTCGCCCTGGAAGAGTTGCCATTACTAGAGATTTTATCTCACCAACTGATTTTTAGCCTGAAGGCATTATCCGGCCGCTTTGAATGATGTAAGAGCAGATGCCTATGGTCAATATTTATTCGAAGGTTATGTTCATCGAAGTATCCAAGCTGTCGGCGCTGGGTGAAATAATGCGCTCTTTATGGCTAATGATTCTTTATGTTTGACCGTAAATCAAAGTTACGAGAATGCTCGACAATGCCTCTGATGACTTGCTATTGTAGATTGCATAATAATTCTCGCATTTGTTGTTATTTTAATTCCCACCTGCTGTAAATCGTTAATAAATCCGCAGTCAAAGTTGGAAATACAAGGGAATTGGAGACAACTTGATTGCTATACTTACGTCATGTGCGCATATGGGAATTCAATATGGGAATTCAATATGGGAATTCAATATGAGAATTTATTATTAATTTTCTTATTGAATCCGGATAACGTACATAAATGTTATGCTAAATTAAACACGGAAAGAATATTTTGTAGGATTTATATAGTAGGCATATAGGCCTACAATTGCTTTGAAATAACAAAGATTATGATTGTTTCCACGAATTCTTATCTACTTCATATCGGTTTTGCGATGGGATTTAGCGCAGTCGGCTTAGATGCTAGTCAATAAAGGAAGTTAAGTTTCGTCGAACCCGGTTAGCGCATGGATGGGTGACCACCTTGGAAGATCAAGTGTTGACAGCTTGAACGAAAAATCCCCTGGGTCCCCAGAGCGCAGGTTCAACGTACAAAACTTAGGACGCGCTCAGCAGAAATTTTTCACTTTATAAACTTAAATAAATAAATAAAAATAATTTCAGCAGAATAGAACCTACCAGTCGGCCGAATTCTATTAAAAGGAATCCCTGCCACACTAGTTTCAACATCAGCGATAATTGAACGAGTGCTAAACTCACTTTTTTATACGCTAACAGTAAAATAATAATAATCACTGTTGCAAATGAATACGTAAAACTTCAGAAAAGATTAAAGATTTTCATTTAAGGATAATTTATTTAATTTGCTAATTAGATTGTAATTAGAATCAGCGATCTCTCTCTATATACAGGCAAAAACGCTATCAAACTCAGCATTCAATTAGTTAACTTTTTATCACATTTTCTTGGTAAATTATCTTGGTAAATACGTTAGTTTCAGCAGGACTCAAAGGTGACACGGACCCAACTCGATAAACCGTTCTTCGCAGTCCATTTCGGCGGGAAGGCTAGTCACTTATCCCTCGCCTAGTGATACCATCATCTTTGTTTACTCACCATGGCCTACAAATCAATATTACGTAGCGAATTTTAACCCTGCTTGTTTTCCACTGAGGCCGCACGGCTAATGGGCAGCTAGGCGCGTGGAGGCCTAACTGTGCGCATAGGCGTACAGCTAGGTGTAGGAACAGGCGTACACAGCGGTACTGAACCGTACGGGCAAGCTGACAAAATTACCAGGCACGCCGTTTAGAGTGTATGATAGTAATATTTAGTATGGCCGGCTTATTTTGCTATACGTTGTTTTGCTATACCTAGGAGTTTGGATTATTTAGAGTTTTCACTACGTGTTGTTATCATAGGGCCTATACCATCAGTAGTCAGAGTGGGAATTGAGAGCTAGAGAAGCGGTCAGAACTTTTCGGGCATCCCTGTAATCTATTTTTAGGACTCCTAGTATCTGTTATTGAATATTATAGTGTAGAGTCTGCAAGAGACGTCCATGACATTGCCTTATGGCAAGGAACCGACCGTTAAATTCTTATTGATTAATTGATTGATTGATTAATATGGGCTCCAAACGGCGGAACGCACATCAGAAAAAATGAGGGCTAGGGGAACGCAGGTCCCCCACTTTAACCACTTTATAGGCCTACTATTCGTCATGATCGCTAAATGGTTCGGGGACCATTTGAAATAATTAAAACTGCAATAGTGTCCGGTTAATTAATCTTCAGAAGACTAAAAATGGCATAAAATTAGATTTCGCTTATTGGATAAGATAAGCGTAAGGATCAAATTTTATATTTATTAAAAAAATTACAATCGCAAATTAATTTATAGAATTGTTGAAAGGATGCGAGTCAAATATGATTTCTAAATTGATTTTTGAGTAAAATTTAAATGTTATTTACCCTTTCTGAGTCATTTGAACACACAAAATGCTTTTTTATACTATTTATAAAAACTTTTGAGATAATTAGCATAAATATTTTATCTATACAACCTTAAAGAAACAATTGAAATGTTGCTGTTTCCTCTAATTAAGCTAATTAGTCAATTAGATAATTAAGTTACACCGAATCAATTCACAATTCAGTACAAAAGCATGGATCTCATGATTTTAATTACTGCAGACATCCTTGAAGTTTAACAAGCTCTGACTGAAAAAACGAAACTACTACAGTTAAAAATTATCTCTTACGCATATCTGCTTATTTAAACAATCTGTGTAACTAACCAAAACCACGTTACAAAAATTAACCAGTATACATTTTACTAAAAGGGAAAGTCTATTAAAAGAGGCCAAAGAAAGTAGAATGGAAGGAAAAAGAGGCCGAGGCATGCCGAGATTAGGTATGTTAGATAATTTAAAGATTCACTCATATTTGAAGAGGAAAGCGGAAGACAGAGAAGAGTGGAGGCGTTATATACCATGGACCTGCCAGTAGGCAGTGCACTAAGAGAGACATTTTCCTAGCGCTACATCTACTGCCAAACATGAGACCTTTTAGCATGCATCACTGTTTTCCAATTGCAGCAGTATTTTACTTGATTTTGCTTGATATGGTTAAGTTCACTTGTGTTTTTCACAGGAACAACTAGGTGCATGTTGAAAGCTGTCTACAGAAGAGCGGTCAGTAAAAGTTTAGTAGAATCTTCATCAGTCATCGTCTCTGTGGAGGTGTCTTCATACAACGGTCCAAGTAGCCTTACTTATAATCGATTCTGTTTTCATAAGTTTGAAAAGCAAAAAACTGTAATTTTCCCATTGATATTACTATAAACTGTAAAGATCCCTTAAAAGAAAAAAACACTGTAATTTACCAACTGATATTACTATAAACTTGAAAGATCACGTAACGACGTACTAATATCATCTCAAATACGCCGTATCGTCGTAGATAGAGAAGCCGAAACTAGAGCATTACCTTAACATCGCACAAGATTCCTCCTAACCCTTCCTCAATGGCTTGTGCAGCCCCACCTGGCGCCCCCGGCGGGTCGGGGGACGACTCGGACGACCCCTTCGACCCCCCTAAGACCCCTAAGATGGTCCTGAAGGACGACGCCGTGGGGGAAGAGCTCAGCCCGGACACGGAGGACAACGTGGCCGAACAGACGGACAGTGTCTTCAGGAACTTCGTCTACCACATGCAGACCCTTGGGAGGCGGGGCGGGGGCGCCGCCGCCGAGGGGGGAGACGGGGGAGGGGTGAACGACACCCCCACCGGTCTGCCAGAGTTGGTAGCATTCGCCGATCAGTCGATGTCGTAAGTAGTTTTCCGTTGTTTGCATGCTAATAGATTTTATTTGTTTGGTTGTCTGACGTGTGTTTGGATAGAAGGAGATGGTAGTGTGTAAAAGACGATACGGTAGTAATGTATAAAATAATATAAATATTACTGCTTACATTAATATTAATAATACTTGGTACTAGTTAATTAATACGGTACATTATTTATTAAAGCGTTGAGCGCTGATTTGAGTTTACTTTTGACGGACGCGAAATATGGAACTTTGCAAGATCTCTGAGTTCAAACAGTTTCTAGTAAATCGAAGAAATAGGTTATCTTTATCTCCCTCTTCCTCTCCCTCTCTCTCTCTCTCTCGTTCTCCCTCTCTCCCTCTCTCTTGTATTGTATCGGCTTCCCGGACACAACACGAGAAGACACAGTAATGGGTTATATTTTATTGTAAAATATTCTGTTCTAAATGAAGTATCCACGCTTGTTTTCGCACTGATAATATTTTTCAATCAAAGAGCGGTTATCGTCCATTTCCTCGCCCAAAGTCTCCGTCAGGGACATCGAGACCCGGTCAATGCATCATATGTTATCAATGCATTATGCATCAATGCATCATACATGCGTCATATGTTTAACGTCGTATTGAATATTTCTTAATTCGCTCATTAAAAGTACTTTTCTGTTTTGTACTTCATCGTTTTTGGCTAGAAGCCGTCAATAAGTTAAGCATCGCATTAAAGCGTAGATGGGGGAATAGAAATGGCAATTAATCCATCTAACTGAGGAAGGAAACGGGAAAACACCTCAAAAACCAAACTTTTCCCAAACTATAGGCTACATAAGGTATGGATAACGTATAGACTTTGATCTAGGGGGTGCTGTTATCGGGCGAGAAAGCAGACTTTGAGTATGAATATGTACCTTGAACCTACCACTTGGCACACTGAAGAGACTGGCATAGATAGACTTAAATTTAACTTATATATTGAAGGGACTATTATTCAGTTTTGATCTCCAAGAAGGAAGGGGGGGGGGAGACAAGAAGATCAGTGGCAGGCGTTGGAAAGCTGGATATTAGACTCATATCGTCTCGGTGGGTGGGGGGGGGGGCGTGACCATAAGACAATGATGAGAGACAATGTATGCAAGTTATCACATTACACTTTCTTACTTTAATTATTACATGTGTCAAAGATGTCACTCGGCGCATCTTGATGGGTGGAGAGTTGTGTTTCATCTATGAAACAGCTTCTGTTACAGTTTGGTCTTCATTCAGACAACCTCCTCTTTGTGATGATAGGCAGTTATGATAGGCCTTTAATTCAGTTATCCACGAGCTTAATTGACTATCAGAAACTTTTTGAGTTGAGATGATTAACAGCAGTTTAACTGCGTTATATTTGCAGTTGTTGGATAGAAAATATTTCAATTAAATAATCAATTCCTGTAAAGTAGTTAAGTGACATTTAATGTTCACTGTTGGTAAAGCATTTCAGCTATTTCAAACAGTGTATTCAGATTTTCCACTCATTTCATTTGATTTGGTAAATTCGGCATTATCAAATTTCCCATTGCTACATTACAAGATTCACATATTTGACATATAAATGGAAATCTAAAGTAGACTATTTAATGGCGCCTTGTCTTTCTGTCTACTTAGTCACATTCGTTTCTGATTTTTCTAAACTAAAATTTACCATATTTTGTTTTAATTAAACAAGTCTAAGTGCTGTATGAATTCTCTAGAATTGGGTATTTTTCGGTTGATAAGTGTCAGTTTAACCTGGTCGCTGGGTACAAAATGATAATAATCTAGCTGCTTCTAGCATCACCTGTTGTCTCTATGGATTTCACACACACCCTTGTTTCACTTAGAAGTTTCTGACTATAACGCTGAGCCAGTGGTGTTGCTTTATTTGACTAATCTTGATTAGCTCGAGTTTTTACCATACCGGTCCTGGATGTGCACTGGCGTTTTTAACCACTAGTCAATTTTTTTAGTTATTTTCATATTTTTCCCTTATAAAAATATAGTAATAACCTTTTTGCAACATATTAGTGTTTTGATAACATGGTTTAAATCGTTTTTGCTGAATTGGGAAATGGTCACTGTGTGTTTGAGCAAATGGCTTTTACTGAGGGTACAGGGGCCTTGTATTGGGGTACATTTTCCCCCTAGAATGGCCAAGATAACATTATTAAAACAATCTAAGAAAAGCGTTGCCAGGGACGTCTCTAACGACCGTGACTACTTAATAATAATAGTCCAGATGATTTAAAGTAAATAAAATAGATGATTTTAAGACCCACTAATAAGTGGAAATGAAGAGGAAAGCGGAAGACAGAGAAGAGTGGAGGTGTTATATACCATGGACCTGCAAGTAGGCAGTGCACTGAGAGAGTCCAGCAACATCTTGTAAAACGACAGTACATTTCATGACGATGTGTAGCAGAGTATTTCTGGTTGAAGCAAAAACTTTCACACACACACAATTGCACTCACCAGCAATGCTATGATGTTTCGTCTGAGGTCAAAACCAACGGCTGAGTGAAAGGTTCATACAAGTCAATTGTCGGTACTCCAAACATGCCAGTCTGTCTGCAAGTGTCTCTCTCAGGCAGACAGATGATTAGTTCCGGTGAGATGGCTAAGCTTGTAGAGAACAAGTAAGGTTGTAGGAGGTCGCAGGTTCGATTCTTCTCTCGTTACAGTTTATTCTTGTTAGTACTGAGTGCATAACACAGTGAAGTTTGTTAAACTATATACTTATTAACTTAACACGGCGAGTTCTGTTCTTATTGTGACGATATATCAAACGGCTCAAGTTTCTACAGACTGCGAAAATTACTTTTGATTGGTTGGTTGATTTATTGGTAAAATAAATATATACTTATTGTACTTATCGGTACTTATTGTGAAAATATTATATTCGTGTGCAATTGAAATGAAACCGATTAAGCTTGTTGAAGAGAATTTACATCAGCACCAAACTGGCTTGAATTCTACAAGGTACCTATACTCATTTGGAAAATATTATATTCGTGTGAAATTGAAATGAAACCGATATGAAGATTGTGGCATTCTAAATAAATAATAACATTAATAAATAGGTCTAATTAAATAAAATTAGTCTATAATTGCATAACTGACTACTAGTTAACTTTGAGGTGTCTTGAAGGTTTTATTAGGGTTGAATTAATGAAGTTATTTTCTGGGCGGTTCTGTGACCAGTGAAATGTAAAATTGAAATGTGTCAGTGTATGTCAGATGGGCGTTCTGTCTATGACATATCATTGTATCTGGCGCCCTATGTTATGTTACTCTTATCTGTGGGTTTTACCTGTTGTCTGCGAGATATTATTGTATCCTGATTCCAGAAATACGGGTGTTTCTAATTAGTAAAAATAATAATTCTAATAATGTTTCTGTATCTGACTATAATTTAAGTATCGTAATGAATCTGTATTTGTCAATGAAATAATAATTTATGCAGTTTAATATCTCTTCATATCAGCATATTAATTAGTTATCAAATCATCCAGCATCCCAAGTCTAGGTTTTTTCCAACTAGGCAGTTCAATATATGCAATACAATATATGCAGTATAATATATGCTGTACAATATATGTATTTACTCATGTTTAATTTACATCATTTTGCCTAAAATCACAAAATCTACCGTTAACATTTTATCAACATTTTCTACGTATCTAAAAGGCAACATTAATTTTTGCGATAATTTTTTTTAATTTTTAGAGTTGGTTATTACTAATTAATGACGCTACTTACTCATTCAGTAATAATAATGTTAAAATAGATGAATTTAAATAGCCTCTTAAACAAAATGATAACATCAATAGTGAATCTATTCCAGTCTTTCTTTACTAGGACAATTACTGTTAAAATCTAATTGTTTTCATTTCTTAAACAGTTCTCTTACAATCATTACTTTTGAAGTAGTTTAAATACCAATAAGTAATACATTATTAAAACAATTAAATAGCTATCTTTATATTAATACTTGTTTACCTTGACTATATAGGATTAGCATCAATAGACAATTGATAAATATAAGAAGGAATAGAAAGAAGAACTGGATGGGTCATGTACTGAGAGTGAATGGTTTACTAAAGGAGGTAATTGATAGAAGAATGGAAGGAAAAATTGTTAGAGGAAGACCAAGACTTGGGATGCTAGATGATATGACATCTAATTCGTGTGTTGAGATGAGAAGCAAAGCAGTGGATACTGGATATAAATATGTGAAGGAGTTATATGCCATGGACCTGCCAATAGGCAGTGCGTTGAGAGAGAGAGAGAGAAGACTTGTTTCAATCACCTGGTAACTGACATCGACTTAACCAATCAACTACTATATTCTAACCAACTTAAACCAGGATAATTAAAAAAAATGTAAACAAGCATTATAGTGAAATGATCAACTATGTCGATATCTATCACTTTTTAATACCACATATTTAAACAGTGACGCAATTTATACCATTTCCCATGTCCAGTGAATGTCCGAGATTTTACTCTCAGATCAGCGCGGCTGGGATTCGAACCCACGAGGGTTCAATTCACCCCAGGGTCTGTCATTTAAAACTTCATGACGTTACCCATACTCTATTAAGACGTTCAGGATCTGGGACTCGAGTCCATTTCTCTGATTACATTCAGGAGCGGATCGCCACGGATGTGATATGGCAGGACACTGGTGGAGTGAGGAAACAGTTTTGTAAGGATTTGATTAATGGCAGACAGCTGCACCGAGCTGTTTCCTCCTCCGGGCTTCCTTTGCCTTGATCTCCATCTGTGTAGCCAGAAATTTTTATTAAAAATTTTTTGTATTCAGAATATGTATTAAAGCTGGTAAAGCTAAGGTTAACGTCAGTTTCCTCACTCGAAAGCGATGTCAGTGACGGGCGATCCCAGGATTTGAACCCCGCACATACTGATCCGCGGTTAAGTATCTTACCGACCGTGGATCTTCTTATTCCGCAATCAGAATGGCTCCTGGTTTATTGGAGTAATCAGAATGGCTCCAGGTTTAATGGAGCAATCAGAATGGCTTCTGGTTTAATGGAGCAATCAAAATGGCTCCTGGTTTAATGGAGCAATCTAAATGGCTCCTGGTTTAATGGAGCAATCAAAATGGCTCCTGGTTTAATGGAGCAATCAGAATGGCTCCTGGTTTAATGGAGCAATCAGAATGGCTCCTGATTTAATGGAGTAATCAAAATTGATGATGGCTTAACGGAGCAAGCCGAATGCCTCTTGAATTAATGAAGATTTTTTCTGGATGGTTCTGTGCTCATACAATTAACACATAATTCATCGTAATTTCTCTTGATTGTTTTTCATTTCATATGCACTTGTGACTGCGGTCACACGATTTCCCTGTCAGAATTATATTAATATTATGAGCTCTCTATCGGCAGATGGTTGGATATAAATGTTTGACGTTAGCCTCAGAAGCAGAAGGCAGGGGATCGAGGCGTCACGGGACGACAGGTTTGACATGAGTTTTGACAGATTCTGATGGGGATTCGGGAAGCAATTCGTTATCGGCTCTTAGTGCAAGAATTCCTCGAATATTTATGGGTGTTGACATCACGGATGGAGCTCAACTAAATTTCGTGCCTCACGGGGAGGGGGGAGAAGTGGGGTCGAACGAGAGATTTTTAAAATATAAAATTCATTTTAAAGCTACATCTAATATTTCATACTCTAAAATTTACAATTTATTTTTTCCGAAAGAGACACCTTAAAATGAATCATAGAGAATAAAACCATCGCTTAAATGGCTTTATTCAGTGTAGAATACAAATATAATAAACTTAAATATGCACAAATCGAACATAAAAAGAACAAATATAAATGAAATAATTTTATTTGTTTATTACAGGAAAATAGAGCTAAACAATTAGAATAGAAGTGATAAAAGTAGTATTAAAGTATCTCTATTTGTTTATTTATTAAAAAGAATATCATTCATATAATATGAATGATATTTTACTGGTTGTAAATCCGAACTTGTTAGTTTTACAAGAGTTGCAAATTATTGACCTGTTCGCAATTTTACCCTGAAGAGTTTAGAATAACTTTTGAAAATTTAGCTGTTTTCAAGGGTTGGGGGTGGTTGAGCTCCCGCCACCCCCACTATGAAAAACCTTTCACTGGGTTTCAGAGTCATATCTGCTCGCTGTGGGCAGAGTAGATCTGTATACATAGTATGACTCATCATGCGTGCCACTTGTTTCTATTACTTTTTTATCTTCTTCTTATAGACACGGAGGGGTCTAGATAGGAAATGAAACATTAAGGTCGGCAATCCATCGGCCTGACATTATTGTGAAATTTAATTTTAATAATTTATTATGTTAATTTTCACTGGTAAAAAGACGGTAAGGCTAAAGGTAACGTCAGTTTCCTCACTCGAAAGCCATGTCTGTGCGAGCGAGCCCAGGATTTGAACACCGCACATAATGATCAGCAGTTTAGTACCTTACCGAAAATCGCCACTGGCTCCAGCCAGATACCAGCACGTTTTCCGAATTTTTGCCGACGCCTGATTTGTTTTAGTTTATGGTTTTATTTTTTAATCATTCGTATTATACTCTTATGTTCTTTGTTGAACTATAACTGAACTATTACTTTTGAAGGGGGGAAGAGGAGCTGTACTAAGCTCCAAAGTTTGTGACGGTAGCTCGAGTGTGTCAGGTCGATATGATGACCGGCAGTGAGCATCTATACTGTACAGACTTAGTAGTTACTGTCATTTTTTGGCCTCGTTTTATGATCCTCATCCGAACTTAAATCAGATTAGAAAATTCTTTTTAGCGTGCCATATATCCCTATTCGGGATCGACACGGAGGGGTCTAGATAGGAAATGAAACATTAAGGTCGGCAATCCATCGGCCTGACATCACCAAGTGTACACGACTAGGTTTTTATTCGCCCTCCGAAGAGAAAAACCCACATCGCTACGAAGTCTCGAACCCGCGACCTCTCAGTCAAGAGATGAGCTCTCTATCACTGCGACACGAAGCATTCATGTCAGATTATAAATTTCTAATTTTCGTGCAGGAATGCCGACGAGACTGACAGTCGAACTCTGACCCTCTAACCTGTGAATCCAACACTTCCTCCAGCCAGCCATGGGCAGGTGTTTTCACAGCTCTTCTGCTTAATTAGCTGACTTTTCTCTTCAAATATGTCGCGACTGAATTTTAAACAAACGAAAGTTTTGAAGTGTGTGGACGTAGTCTTAAAGAGAAAAGAAATTCTTCATAATTCATACCATGTACTTCATAAATCATATTTAGTTGATTTATGGCCCTTAGGGTACGCTGTACATGGCATTAGCCATTGCTCGGCTGTCTTTAATAAGAAATGATTTAAGAGTCCTGGTCTATGAAGAAGTGGGAACTGGAAATGATGGATTGCTTATCTGTATCCATGATGATGGAAAGTAAGAAGTGAAACTAACTGATCCAGTGTTGTGCAGACTGAAAAAGAATTAGTAACGATTATATGATGGCAGCTATATGATAGATTATATGATAGCAGCTATACGATAGATTATATGATAGCAACTAAATGGTAGAATGGTAAGTTAGCAATTAGCTAATATTAATAACCAATGATAATGTTTCGCTAATTAATTAATGACTGCATTAATAACTTCATAATTATTATCAGGTCCTCTCGTATATCAAAAATAAGACAGCAGTCAAGTATAACGTTACTCTTCTATCTCGACGGCATGTCAATAACTCGGCTAGCACTGGATCTGAACCATGTACTTACTGTTCCACTGTTGAACACCTAACCGACACGCTACCTTCTCTTGCCACGTAACATTTCGCAAGCAGTACTTTGACGTACACTTCTACAACGGTCACTTTTATGTCTGCAATCGTTTTAAGGCAATACAGTGTAACACTAGAGCCTGGATACTCCTGCGGTCTGCTGGAGTCAAGTGGCATGTAGCCTGGCCAAGCTGTACCATTCCTGTGTGATAGCAGAATAACCAACGACAAGAAATCAATGAGGAGTTCAACGCCCGTTTCCCTTTATTTTATTTATAATTTACGATAATCGGTAAATAAATCAGAGTCTACTGCGCGATATTTTAAGAGTCAATTAGTTAAATTGAAAGAGAGAGAATTAGATGTGACATTTTAGAATAATGGGGTAGAATTCAGGCAGCAGAATGCTTTGTTTAAAATAAATATAGTTATGTAATTAGCTTTACTCGCCTGATATTGAAAAGAAACTACTAACTAACTAAATAAAATATGACTGATGTGTCATATTTCTCTGATAAAATTATACTCTGATAAAATTTATCAGAAGTACAGAATTCAATCAATCAATCAATAGTAATTTAACGTCCGGTTTCTCGTCACAAGGCAATGTCAAGGACGTCTATTGCAGACTCTACACAAGCAGACGCCAAAGCACCACACGATAACGACTGAGTAAACAGAGACCACAAGAAAAAGCGAGATCAAAACAGTGCAAGTCCAAGATCCAGAGAATTTACAGCAAACGATCTTTTGGAAGGAATGAAGGTTATTAATATGTACAGCTCTTTTAACTATCAAAAGCGAAAGCAGTATAGCAGGGCTATTACCGTTGTCACAATAATCCAAGAGCCTGTGTAAATAAACAAAAAAACTCCAGGCCGAGGATTTTTTATCCACCTAACTCGATGAGTCATCCAATCCCGCACACGTGATATCAACACTGTTGACCTTGGCGCACCCGTGGTCGGCTTGAATGTCATCTCCAGGGTTACGTAAGGTTAGACGGCTAGCGGATTAGTGTAAATAAAGGGATACCCGTGGGTTAGAACCAAACCCTAGATGGACCTGCTGGTGTTAAAAGCTATTCGAGAACGGCGGTTAAGTGATAAGTGAAGATAGAACGATAAACCACGTAGGAAGTATAAACATAATGCTAGCTTGAGTTCATGTAATGGTAGTTGAAATGAAAATTGAGAGCCGAAGTTGAGTGATATGCTTTAAGTTGTTATGGTTGGTAACAAAATAATGCATGTTCTATAGATCACCCTCTAACATAAAAATAACTGTGTTCTAATGGGATGTAGAGATGTAAGGATGTAGAGATGTAGGAATAATGGGATGTAGAGATTTGACATGTTAAGAGTAGACCAGTCGTAAGCTGCATGTGTTAATGACAGTAAGAGACGACTAATGCAGATGCTAAATCAATTGTCGGTAAAGCACCTCATAATACAAAACTGTTTTTTCAGGGTGTGTCCATTTTGTGAGCGAATATGAAAAATAAATTCTTTTTTTGTAGAGGGAACCTCATCAATCAGTGTTGACTTATTAAACTTCTTTACGAAGAAGTTTGAGACTCTAGCCTATCATATCATTAGGCAGTGCTGTTGAGTGGCGGGATGGTAACGTCACTATTAGATCTTATAGTGACGTTACTGTCATACATGAGAGTGACGTCACTATAATATATTATAGTGACGTCACTTTAAGATTTGATAGTGACGTCACCGTTCAGCTCTCATAGTGACGCCACTATCCATTTTGATAGTGACGTCACTGTCAGACCTCTAGTGACGTCACTATCATACCTCATAGTGACGTCACTATCAGACTTCATAACGAAGTCACAATCATACGTGGCGTCACTATCATACCTCATAGTGACGTCACTATCATACCTCGTAGTGGCGTCACTATCAGACCTCATAGTGACGTCACTATCAGACCTCATAGTGACGTCCCAAGCACCATGTCAAGATTTTGTACAAGATTGTCACAGAAGCTGTGTCGTAGTTTTTTCTCATTGCTCAAACTTAGTACCAACTATAATAAGCCTGCGTAAAAAGCTACGAATTCAATCAGATACAGCTTCTGATAGATTCCACCCATTTATCAATGCATAGGAACCTTTAATCCGCTGATCTAAGGCTATGTATGGATTTCACTAAAAGTCGGATTCATTCAACTGGGAAATCCCTCGGATAGGAATCCGGAATTTCCGCTAACTTCTTTACCATCGCCTCAGCGTGCGGACTGAATCCTTGATGCACGTCATTTATACGGATTACTTTCTCATTTGTTTTCCTATTTACTTCTTCATGTTCTCCATTTATATGGATTACCATCCGAACGGTATACAGCAGTGATAAATAGCTAAAAGGGGTGTGATTGTGGAACGAGAAATTTGAATCTAAGAACGTATTTAGCTTAAAATTAGATTAGTTTATCTTGACTACTGAGATTGGGTTGCGTTTAGATGTGTAGAGATTTTCTATGGAATAGATTTCGTTATTTATGATTTTATGTTTGTTTTAAGAAAAACTGAAGATTTGACAAACCAGAACTCTCTGTTTTGATTTGGCAAAACTCTATCTTTTTATTTATTTAACTTCTCATACGCATAACGTAATCGTATTTTTACGTCAATCGTTTTATGCAATTGTATTTCTCATATGCATATCCACATCGTTGATCATTACTAAAATAAACTTGAGCGCATGAACGGAAATAAGCGTCCACAAGTGGGTATTTATCTATTCCGAAATTTAAAAAAACAATTGTAGTCAAGCAGTCATAGATGACTCTAGACTGTTAGTCATGCAGTCATAGATGACTCTAGACTGTTAGTCATGCAGTCATAGATAACTGTAGGCTGTTAGTCATGTAGTCATAGATGACGCTATACTTTTAGTCATGCAGTCATTGATGACTCTATACTGTTAGTCATGCAGTCATACTATGACTCTAGACTGAACTGTGAACTGAACGTGGTGTGACTTTGTATTTGGCAGATAATGTCTGGCAGATCTTCGGTCATGTGTAGGAATTGCTTCATTAAAACTGTCGAGCGAGCAAGGCGCTCTTTCAGTAGATGTGTTGTAGAGAAATGTGGGGGTGGGTTTATCTGGATGTTATTTGATTCATTTTTGTTCGAGGCTTTATTTTTTTCTTCGTTTAGTATCGTTTATTTGTTCATCACAGCACAAATTATACAAACAATAGGAAAGTGGGAAAGTGCATGTAGTTAGATAAACAAACAACTATACAAAAGAGGTTACCATACAAGAGCCATAGCTATGTTCGGTATTACCATAATTAGCAGCTATAGCAGAGTCTACTTGAGTCTGAAATACAAAATATATCTATTACATCACCAATTATAGTAAAACCGTTGGTAGACATATAATTGAATATTTTCAAATTAGGAAATGGCCAACAGAGTATTTAATTCTCTCCCTCCAGTGTTCTGCTGTTAAGCGGCAGGTCCAAAGTACGTGTTCATACTCAAGAGTCTGCTTTTTCGCTCCATAAAGAGCGCTCCATAAGAGCGCTGCCTAGATCAACAAAATAATTCTTTCACAGAATGTTATGTCGTATATCTTGGTAATAAAATATAGCTTCTGAGGTGCTCTCGTTGCATTCCTCAGTTTTTACGCTATTTAATTGCCTTGCAGCGTATAATTTTCGCTTGTAGAGGATGGACGAATCCAAATTATTTCTAAATACCGCTCTTTCGCTCTTGTCTTAGTTCATTACAGTGAATAAGCAACAATGCAAGTGACGTAATAGAATTGTTTCACTAAAATGATAAAATTACATTAGAGTTCGTCACTCAGTTCACTGTCCAACGGCAGGTCCATAGCGTAAACGTCTTTCAATCAATGTTATCCTCAGCTTTCTTACTCACCTCTCTAAAAATGTATGTTAAATTCTTATTAACTGATATTTGATTGATTGTCACGAAATTATCTGGCTTCCCTCGTAATGAGAGTTTAGATGCGTAAAAATGTGTAATTTACTTGAAGGAGTAGTATTTTTACAGTCCAATCTTTTACTTGTCTATGAGGACTGGAGTGCTCTTCACCTCACATGCGATGCTATTAAGATCTCGTGTGTAGATGGGTTGTGTGTAGACATCAGTGGGATCTGGAAAGTTTATGAGAATCGTAAATAACAATACGTGCGGTCCCATTCCATTCTATACGGTTTTCTTGCCTGTCCCTGTAGCTGTGTCCCCGTGTCGTTCTCTTCATTTCCTTTCCTCTCTCTCTCTCTCTCTCTCTCTCTCTCTCTCTCGGTCTCTTTCTCTATCTCTCTCTCACTCTCTCTCTCTATGTCTCTCCCCCCTCTCTGTCTCTCTCTCTCTGTCAGTCTCCTCTCTCTGTCTCTCTCTTTCTCTCTCTCTTTATCTCTCTCTCTCTTTCTGCCACTCTTAGTTTTTCTTTCTTTCTCTCTGTCTTTAGGCCAATATAAGTAAATCCAAGCAGAACTTCATTTCCATGTCTTGTTAGCATATTAGTGCCTGAGAGAGCATCGATTTAATCGTTTTTTTCTTTAAAAATCTGTTATATAATTTTTTTATTTAAACCTTCGCCTACAGATCCATAGTTGAACTCCTAACCAATCTGCTGCCGGCTCAAACCACGTTTGGTTTTAATATGTAGTAGTTGTTAGTTGACTGATTTCCAGTGTGGGATTGAAAGTATTTGAGCGATTGTAACTCTGGACAGTGTATGTTTGGGTTTAACTGTATGGGCCAATGTTTCAGTGTACATACAGGATCTGTTAGGCTAACGTTTATGCCTAAATGTTTGTGTACTTGCTTGCACATGTAGGCACCATGTGTTCAGTTTTTTGCTAGTGTGGATTTCTGCAAATATCTATGTGTGTGTGTGTATGTGGCGTGTGTGTGTATGCGTATGTGTGTGTGTTCGTTTGTTTGCGTATGTATGTGTATATGGGCATGTAATGCTGATTCTTTGTTTTTGTCTTTAAACTGATTTTCTGAATTTTGGAATTTGCACCGTTTTTTGGACCTTTTTTGCTCATCGGCTTAGGATTTGTCTCAACAATGCTCGACGTTGTCACGGACGACAGTAGCGCTTTAATTGTTGTTATTACTATTGCTGCGTACGCTTTATTTGTGCGCTCTCGTGCGCTCTCTTTAGAGGCTGTACGCAGGTTTGCGTGTGTCGAAGCCCTAAGGCCATGATGACTCGGTGAGAAGATCTATCCTATAATTATGTCCGCACATTTACCACTGGGAATTGAGCATTTCACTTGTTAGCTGTCTAGGGTGGTTGCATTGTTGTACTCCTGCTAGCTGCAGTTGAACAATGTTGCCACTGAACAATTTTAAAATGAATTTTCTAATGCTGTGCAGTGATGCCACTAGCGAATTTTGGGAACATATTCCCTGATATAAGGCTGAGTTGCCCCATTAAAGATATAAGGCTGAGTTGCCCCATTAAAACATTTATGCAGTTTATATTTCCTGATCCAATACAATGTTGCCATTGAAACATTTATACAATATACATTTCCTGATTTAATACAATGTTGCCACTAAATAATTTATGCAATATTTCCTGATTTTGGACTGTGTGATCACGAAGGCATTTATTCTTGATGCAGTACATTACTGGGACTGAAGAATAGCTTTTGTAGTATATTTTCTAAATGTCGTTCCAAGTTACCACTAAATCATTCGAAAACACCCATGCGACAGTTTTTCTGATGCAATGCTGAGTTCACAAGTCCTCTAAAGTGCACATGCAACCTACTTACTGATTCAGCTGCTGTGTTGTCATTACAATTTTTTCTAATTTAATTAATTAATTTGTTTATTGCACGCTTTTCTAAGTACATGTGTGTGATGTTTCATGTTCTTTTCGTTTCGAGCACTTTATCTCTTTGCTCTGTTTCGCTGAACACGAAATTGCGACCTCGTGTTTATATTGTGTACTTTATATAGTGTACTTTATATTGCTTTTTATAGTGTACTAAAGTACACTATACAAAGCGACCTCGTGTTTATATTGTGTACTTTATATTGTGTACTTTATATTGTGTACTTTATATTGTGTACTTTATATTGTGTACTTTATATTGTGTACTTTGTATAGTGTACTTTATATTGTGTACTTTATATAGTGTACTTTATATTGTGTACTTATTGTAATTATGCTACCATATTTTTGGTGAAATAAAGATGGATATATTAAAGAATTTGTGCTTCATATTTCCTGATGTGTATTATTAGGCGCTATTTAATATTTCTTGGTCTTGGGTTGTTCGCATTGTTGCTACTGAAGTATCTGTGTATAATATTTTCCTATTCGCGCACCATATCGAGTTATATTCGGATTTTCTGAATACTCTGTCTTTTTGTTTTGTTGCCTGGCCGTTCTTTTGTTACGTGTTTAGGTTAGCATAGTCTATGCGAGTCACTACAAGTTTCTACATTTTTTTAAAATAATACTAGTAGCAAATTGCATCTTTTTATTTCTATATCGATTCTTTAATTCTTAATGCAAATATAGACTTTTGAGTCAATACTTCTTGCTGAATTTTTGTTCAAGATCTTGACTATATGTTGAAGCTTCATCCTTTTTGCTAAATTATTAGCAACTACTCTCAGACAACGTTTTTTGGACAACTCTCCCTTTCTGTGCATCTTTGTTTATCTGTAGTCTCTCAGTTTTTGTTTTGTTACCAAATTCTGCAAGTATCCCGTCTTGCAACTTAAACTCTCCTTAATTAACTTACATCCTATCCAGATCAACTGGATATTTCTTATCTTATACTATAAGGCATTTATTGCATTTATTGCAATGCTTTTAGATTTATAAGGATGAGCCGGTGGATTGTTGTCAAGCTGTTTGACTGCGGATCAGTAGGTGCATGATTCAAATCCAGTGCTATCCCCGTCACTGACATGCTATTCGAGCAGGAAACTGACGTTAAGCTTAACTTTAGCCTTTAGTTTTATAATTAAAGTATAGTTCTTGGCTGATGTTCACTGTCTGTAACTTCTCTCTTAATCTCTTATCGTTATTTGAAGTATGTTATTATTAGGCACAAAAATATTCCATCTCCTTTCTCTACCTAAATTAGTTGTACGTTATGACGAATGCAGCTAGCGGATGTTCTATTCTCGTATGTCGCTAACACGATAAACTCTTAGTCTGATCTCAGTCCACGGGTTTGGGGTAATGTGTACAGTGTGTACGGGACTGCGCTGGAACCTGGATGGCGGAATATGGTCGACAAATATATCACCTTCAGTGAAGCTCTCGACCTTTTGTGTGTATCACTGGGTCATTGGAGAACTAAGGATATAGGGGAGATAGCCGGATGATAGGGGGTTCAAACTGAAATTACTTCCACAATCATTATCTGCTGATAATCTTCTTAAAGATTGTCCTTCCAAAATGTTTACATTTAAATAAAAATTATTTTTCTATTGTAACTGTAATAGTGATTAATTTATTTATCTTTATTCGCCACTTGGGCAAACCAAACACACACAGAATAGAAACAGAAGAAACGCAAATGTCTAACAGACAAAGAAAATAAAACATAAAGAAAACAATCGACTGCATTTTTCGAGAAGGATGTAAAAAATTATTAATCTGCCTATTACATAAAAAATTCATATATATATATATATATATATATATATATATTAATTTTAATTTTAAAATTATTAATTTGACTTTGCTGCCCGAAGGGACTGATAGCGACGAGACCGACAGAGAATTTATTATTACAGCAGTTGATCAGAGACGTTAGAACGTTACGTAATTAGTGACAGTTGTGGGTTCGAATCACAGCCGCACTGAGCTGAGAGTGAAATCTCGGACATTCATTGGACTGGTTATAAGGAAATGGACTAAATTGGCTAACGGTTTAAACATGCGGTATTAAAAGTGATAGATATCAACATAGTTGATCACTTCACTAGACCTGTGGTATTAAAAGTGATAGATATCAACATGGTTGATGGTTTCAGTATAATGCTGGCTTTGCCTCCCTTTTGGAAAACAGTCCTGCGGACTTGTTGATTAAGCCTGTGGATGAGCCGTTGGACTCGGACTGGACGTGTCCTAGGACTCCTGGTCGTAAATCAAGTCCTTACACTCGATGAACCTCCCGCATCCTGTGACGTGCACGGATAGTATTTGTCCTGTTGGTCTACAGTATGCCTAGTTGTGTCACAAAGTTTTTCACTATTTTATGGGATTTTATTGTAACGTTTGGGGCACATGTTAGTGCACATGGTAGTGCACATGTTAGTGCACATGTTAGCGCACATGTTAGTGCACATGTTAGTGAAGATTATGTGTTGCACGTTGTTAAGACAACAACAACAACAGAAGCGAGAAGTAGGAAAGAGAGAACAAATTGGCCTACTGTCAGAGCTGTCCCAACAATTACAACAATAATATCAACAACAACATGTAAGAGCCACAAGTAACAACAACAAGTAACAACAACAAGTAAGAGCAACAAGTAAAAAAATATCAACAAAAGTAACAACAACCAGTAACAACAACAAGTAACAACAACAACAAGTAACAACAACAAGTAACAACAGCAACAAGTTACAACAACAAGTAACAACAACAACAACAAGTAACAACAACAAGTAGAAACAACAAGTAACAACAACAAGTAACAACAACAAGTAACAACAACAAAAGCGAGAAGTAGGAAAGAGAGAACAAGTACTTACGGTTTTATTGTTGCCCCACTACTTGTCTTGCTGTATGGTATTGATTACAGCGCAGCTGAGCTAAACAGATTCTACGTTATCTTCAATGTTTGCCATGATCAATCACATCCATTCACTTACTTTCCCGATCCGTTTTCCGGTCCGTGACATGATGACAATGAGACGTTTGCTCCAATCGGTTATCGATAGGTATGAGTGAGCTATGGTAGCGACACTGGTTGATTGGAAAGTGATTAAAATGCTATCAATTACGCTGTGCCAGTTGTCACGGTTGGAACTTCTTCTTCTAGTAGATTCGAGGCACAATCGACTCTTTAATTATCATCTTATCGATCAATCATTGTCTGACGTTTGGTATCTCTATTGGGTTATCTTCAACTATTTTAAGGGGTGACCCGCAGTTTAGCTTTAATTGGATCAATCGATCAAATTATGATGGCTATAAGATTCAATAATACATGCATAGGTTTGACACTCATTTGAAATATATTGTTTCTTGAACTATATCTCGTTTCTCATTTCGGTTGTTTGTAATAATAACAACAATTAGAGTGCAACAGTCATCAATGACAGCATCGAGCGCTATTGAGACAAAAATTAGTATTGTGTGTAGAACTATAGCTGTGCATGTTTATCTTTACAGTATCATTTACCCCCTTATTTGATGATAAATAAACTTTTTTATGACATCAGCTATAGAAAAAGCTAAAAACAAATTTACCGTCAGTTTTCTTTTTTCGAAAGCATAACAGTGGCCGGGCGAGCAATGAATTTGAACCCTGTACCTGCTGATCCATATTCATTCGAACAACTTAGCGACATTATCGTCATATTCATCATCTAGGCAATGATTGAATGCTAAGGAATAATTACATCAAGCCAATTACCTCTCTCTCTCTTTCTCTCTCTCTCTCTCTCTCTTTCTCTCTAGTTTACTCTCTCTCTTTCTCTCGTTTAATTACTCTCTCGTTTACTCTCTAGGTATAAGTGGCATACGTTTTCATACTCAGGGTATACTTTAATCCTCTATCAAAAGCACTTCATAGATCAACATGTTACTCACTTCACAAAAAGCAATACCATATCCATACCGTATGTAATCTATAACTTGGGAAGAATATTATTTTGAGGTGTTTCCCGTTGCATTCTTTAGTTCTTGCTCAGTCGCCTCTTACGACGCGTGCGGTTAAAGGTTGGTCTATTCTTCAGTATCCCGGACACAACACAAGCTAATTATATGTATAATTATGACCACGAGTTGAAGCCTGGCTGGAATGTAAGAGAGGAGTCATAGATTTCTTGCGTGCACATTTTATCGATGTTTTCATCTCGAGTTTAATTTAATTGATGATGATGATGATGCAGCTGCAAAAATTTTGTTACCGGGTTTTATAGCAAATGCCTGATTTATGGCAGACATTTCGTAGAGCAGTATTTTAGATAGGGTAGTCGAGTGTTTTAGATATGGGAATTGGATAAATTGCAGGTTCGAGGTATATATTCAAACACAAATTCTGCTTTCACGCACTCCTAGACGCTGTTTTCTAGAGTCCATACAGTTGATTCTTACTCAATTTTACGCCGGTATTACTTCATTGCCTTATTTTGCATTCAGTAATCTATATTTTAGTGTTTAATAATATATATATATAGATATTATATGTTAGTTTAGATTAATATAATACTTCAATAGTAATAACATATGTTAATATAATATTACGTTTGAGTATTTGTTAATAGCTGTATTATATACATTTATGGTAATCGTAATATATATTTGTATGTTAAGTAATATATAAGTTAATCGAGCCTTTTGAAATATTTGCAACTTTCGGCTGCTCTATCCTCAAGTTCTGTTACTAAACACCGGAAGGGATGTGTTTTAAGTGCAATGTAATAATTTATAATTATGAATGCACTTGCACTAGCGTGGTATGAATCATGTATTATAACACAACAGATAGATCGATTTCTTAATTCGGCTGATCTTGTTTTAGCTCGGTTCAGTATTGAGTACATTTGGTCATCCTCACACCATGTGTTCATTTGTTAAGTGCAGAATAGCATCATGAATGAGTGTGGCCCAGCTTTACCCACTGTATTCTGGTCTTCTCTCTCTATATCTCTCTCAATTTCCATCTCTCTCAATCTCTATATAAATAATATATGAAAATATATTATTTATGAAATATAAGAAAAAATAAATATATTGAGAGTTCCAAACTGAGTTAAATTCACGCAAGATAATGCAGTTACTAACATATAAATCCAAATTGATGAATTAGACCTTAATACTTGCTAGTAATAAATAATACGCACTATAGTGAAATGATCAACCATGTTGATATCTATCACTTTTAATACCACATGTAAAAACCGTTTGGCAATTTATTCTATTTTCCGTGCAAACAGTCCTGTGAATGTCTGAGATTTTACTCTCGGATCAGCGCGACTGTGAATCGAACCACGAGAGTTCAATTCACCTCAGGATCTGTCACTTACAACTTCATGACGTTACCTGATCTGTCATTTAAAATTTCATGACGTTACCTGACGCCTCTAATCATTGTGCTATTGAGACATTAATAACCGGGCTTAGAGACCTGGACAAGTTCCCTATGTTCTTTCTATATGATTTAACCCATCAGTGCGGGAATCCTGTAAACTATGAGACGATAGCTGAGTGCTAATTTCTTTAGGACATCCTGATATAGGTGCCAATAGTTTCCATTGCCTAGAGCCAAATTGGGAGAGCTATCTTCCTTCGCCACGTGTTATCTGATGAACGTTTATGTTATATAACAGTGCATCGTTCTCAGTGCAGCTTTGTCATTCCTCGAAATTGCACTTAAATCACACCCAGTGCTTTGTTCATTGTTGAGGTCGTTCGGTGCAAAACGTTTAAGCACAATATTGCACCTCAATTCATTCGATTTAAAATGCTTGGATTTACAATTTCATTGAATTCCATTCGGTTCAACCTTTTAAAGTTTAACCTTTTGAAGTTTAATACAAGAATTTTGTGTAGCGAAAGTATAGTATCAATCCCACTGAAGTCACTATCAATTGAATATTGCAGTTTGACTAGCCTATACACACGCATTGTGTATAAAATCTGTTGTAGAGATACTGCCATTCTGTTGGTGCGTTCAACTGATTAATTTTTCATTGGTACGACGTTCATTGTATCTACGTTCATTGATTTGGGCAATTTGGCATAGAACGAAAAAATATATAAATAAATCTGTTTTAGTGATTTTAGTTGCCTACTGGCAAATCCATGGTATATAACGCCTCCACTCATCTCTTTCTTAAAGACGGTGGTCAGCTAGATAAGATGTGTATCATCTTCCCTGACGGCCGTTTTTCTGGTGTTTATAGACTGTTTAACACACTGTGTTCCTGGGAATTTTTAATTTTATTTCCTTTAAATGTTTATTTCTAATTGTATTTGTCAGTGATTTGGTGTTGATGCTGAAATAAACACCTATCTCTCTCTCTCTCTCTCTCTCTCTCTTCCTTTATCCTCTTCATGTCCACAAACGAGTGGATCTTTAAATCATCTATAGCATTCCTTTTGATATACCATTATTCTTGGGGATTCTGCTTACGACGAGGTGAGCCCCCTATGCCTTCCTCAGCTTAAACTAACATTTACTAGGCAGGGACGCCATTCCCTGATAAAACAATCCTGTCTACCCAAAACGAATAATATAATTAGGTAAATTTATCTCATTTTACTTATTTCGTACATTTCACGCAGCGCCAATGTGCCTAACCAAATACAGCAGATTTTGCGAAAGAAAAAGGATACAAAAGTTCAAAGACATTTTTACATTTTTCAAATCCAACATTTAAAGTGCAACATTTTTAAAAATCTGAAAGTATAGAGCAAGGTATCTAAGTCTGCGGACATAAAAAAGGGACAACTATATCACAGTTGTATTTAGATAAAACGGACAAGTAAACAGAAGTTACAGTTGTAATTAAAATGAAGATTTCTTATCTAGTTTCTTACCCCTGTTTCACTGTATGCATTTGTTGCAAAGTATATAGTTGCGTTTGCGTAATATACTTGAGTAAATATCACACATTAAACCCAAAGCAATAACTTCATGGACATCTCAAGTGGAGTACCCAGTTCAACGCCGCCGAAACTCACTAGGAATTTAGATTTAACAATTTTTATTTTAACAATGATTTATTTTCTTTTAATAGCTATAAATTTAAAACAAAATATGATTCACTACTAGCTGCTTGTTCCAACGTCAACGATGGGTCGTGAAAAGGAAACTAAACTTTTCTGATCGCTTCATCTCTCTAAATAAAACCTGCTCACTTATCGATTGGTTGAGATCGATCTGTTTATTTCTTAATGGATTGACTAATTGGGTTGATTTATTCCCTGTTTACGCCAATGTTAGATAATGGGCCCTTAGGTATCGCATTCGCTTACAAAGTTATGACTCATTTTAGCCGTTGCTTTGAGCGACATCTGCTTCTATCCCTTCTGCTAGCAACAGATCTCTTTAAAAAATTCTGAGAAATAAAACCAGTTCTTTATGATCCTGATTTCCGTGGAATGATTTATTTTCTGAATTTAAGCGGCTTTACACGATTTAATTGCGATTTAGCTCTGCTAAAGGTAGTGGTATCTATTGTGGACTTCAAAGAGATTATTTTGCTTGTTTCTTTTCATAATTTTTAGCGGCATTCCTTGCATGGCCTAGTTCCAAATGTTGCAAATTGTAGATAAATTCATTTAGAATATATTCAAAATGTTGTAAATTACTAATAACTTCATTTAGAATATTTCCAAACGTTAGAAATTAGAGATAAATTCATTTTTAATATACGTTTGTTCGACCATAATTTTTTGTTCGACCAAGACACCATGCAAGTTATAAATGATCGAAATACTTATTTATCGATATTTCTATATCTGCACCTGCCTCTATTTCTTGCTCTCAAAGTTGAATAGATTTTATCTACGCTTCATTTGTCTGATTTTATGTCCGCATGAGTAGATAACATTATATTTTTGTCTGCAGTTCAAACATCAAGCATCATTAGCTTTATCAACTGATTGAATTGCAATAATCGCAATTATTAGCAGTCAGCTTCCTCACCCTCTCATGACCTCTCTATGACCCACTCGACCCTTGCCCATATTTATCTTAGCTACCTCCATTCAACTCTGACCCGAACACGCTCAGTCACTGGTCAACCCTTGACCTCATGCTTTGTCCAAGTGGTCAATATGGTCATCGGCCAGGTTTTCGTATCGGGTCCGTCGTCGCTTATCTCGGAGAAATCTATTAGATGTCTCTTTGTAGAGTTGACTGGAGTCAAAGAGTGAACTCCTGATGGAGATGCTTCAGTGATTAGAGGTCTTAAAGAGTGGATTTCTTCGACGATATGATGGATATTAGCACTAATGAAGTTAGCTGACTGCCTATTAGTATGGTTTATGTCCTGTGCATCGCCTTCAGATGTGGAACCTGGCGTTAAATCGCAATTGTAATGCATTGTAGTTAACTGTAGGCAATTGTAAGTAACGACAATGGCTGGAGCCTGTGGCGGCGTCGGTAAGATACTCGACTGCGGGTCAGTATGTGCGGGGTTCTGACATCGCTTTCGAGTGACGAAACCGATGTTAACTTTAGCTTTACCAGCTTTAACAAAATGTGGGATCAAACTAAATCTAAGTATCATCCATGTAGCTGTGTATCAGTTATTGAGCTTTTAATAGTCACTTACCTTCTATAGAGTGTCGTCTCATCCCAAATAGTCAGAGCCGCTCATGCCGCTTCGAAATCAATCAATCAATAAGAATTTAACGTGAGGTTCCGAGTCAAAATGCAATGTCAGGGACTTCTCTTGCATACTCTGTATCAACAGACGTCAAATCACCACACGGTGATGACTGACTATAAAGACTACAGGAGAAAGCGAGATCAAAACAGTGCAAGTCCAAGATCCATTGCAAACGGGTCAAATTTAGGCTTTTAAAGAGACGGGTTCTTATAAAAACAAAAAGCCATGATTTAATGATATATACATTTTACATATAACTTGTTCTTATTCGCTTGATAGCTTTGTAATGCTGTTTTGTATTGGTCTACTGGTCATTGAATTGGTGAAATAAATAAAATACACAATTAAATCAATATGTTTATTGCATTAACCTCTAATCACTAGATCGAACTTTTCGCCCCGTTGCAATGACCCAGCGTATGCTTAATAGGCAATACTTAGGACTTTCCTGTGACACTTTTAAGTGACCAATTCACCTTACAAAGCATCAAAGACGCCATTATGGTTCCAGTGTCCACTAAGTGTCCGCCTGAATGGACTCATTTGACCTCCAACACTCTGACCTTTCTTTCATCTGTCCATTGACTCCTGGCTCGAGTCACGATCTTCGATGGTATCAGTGGGCATGATGATGCTTAATGACGATGAATATTAGATGATGATGCTTAATAATGCTGTCTGTTAGATGATGATGATGATTGCTTGATTGACGATGATATTTTATGTAGGAAATAGAAAATGGAGATGTTATCAAATGTAAATATGATGGTTGGATTATTAATATCTTTATTTGATGGAATGAAGTCGTACGTGGGTCAGATGAAAAGATAGACGAAGAGAGATTGCGGATGAGTGAAGATTGTGCAGGCGATAATGTTATTTAATCCCCCAGGATTGAATGTTAATTTATCCATATAACTAAGGAAGGCAACGGGAAACCACCTCAGAAGTCATACTTTCTCAAGCTATAGGCTGCAAAGGTATGGATAAGGCATAGACTTTGTGAAAGGATTAACTTGTTGATCTAAGGAGTGCTCTTACGGATTCGAGAAAGCAGACTTTTAGTATGAATACGTACCTTGAACCTGCCACCTGGCAGTGCACTGAAGAGAGAGAGAGAGAGAAGGTTATTTGTGTTTTTATATGTTATGGAACCTGTGTATTATTATTATTGGGTTGATAAATAATGAATTTATTTGCTATAACCTTTAAAATTTACTTTAAACTTGTTTTTTTGAGTATGCGGAATATTTGGGAAATATTCTGAAAGCAAATATTTTTTGTATTTGTATATCTGATTGTCCCAAAGTTTGTTAAAACAGAAGTTGGCATTAAAACTGTTCATAGGAATCTGTTCATTCAGATTCCAGCCTAAAGAGAGTTGAGAGTAGACCGAAACATCAGAAATATGACAGTTATCAACGCAATAAAATAGACAGCCTTTCTTGTTTGAAAAATACCATAAAATAATATTAGATGATCCCGGAGTGTTGCCACTAATGCTTTTCTTGATCTGACTAATTATTTTACAATTTTACTACTTCGTATTGGTAACCTTGTTTTGCGCTCGTAACATTTCTCAATTTGTTATTCTGAACTCATGGACGACGTTTTTCATTGTATGGAACAACTAATGGATATCGAGGCCTCCAAGTTAAACGTTTATTATTTTATGGCGTTAAATAACGGCCTTGCTTTAGAACGCACTTATTCATGAAGATTTTGTCAATAAATTTCGAAAAAATGTTTTGAATATAAAAAGGTAAGAAATTAAATGTGAATTAAGATGAGAATGAATACCTTGTATAGCTGATACATCATAATAGAACAATGTAGTTAATATGCTAAAATCCATTTAATCAATCTATCAATCAATTAACCAATTCAAGCTGATCGATCAGTAAATTGTATAATTGAAGCAATCAGTCAATCTATTGATCAATCCCAATTAATCGAATAAACTGTCGCTTTATCTCTTGACTGATCGATCTATTCCAATCAATTGATTGATTGATTATTTGACCATAGCTGGAGAGTATGAATTGGTAAAGTAGCTTGTTGCCTTTCATGTTAGATATGTTAGGTATGTTAGATGATTTAAAGACCTACTCTTATGTGGACATGAAGAGGAAAGCGTAAGACAGAGAATTGTGGAGGCATTATATACCAGGGACCTTCCAGTAGGCAGTGTACTAAGAGAGAGAGAGAGAGAGAGAGAGAGAGAGAGAGAGAGAGAGAGAGAGAGAGCTTGTTGCCAAATAGCACGCTAACGTAGATAGTGATTTCTCTAATCTTATTATGCCAATTAATGAAAGAGTTTTCGTAATAGGCCTATGTGGTAGGGCCTACATATATTTGGACGTCTATTGTAATCAATATGAAATTAGGGAATCGCTTTGCAAGCAGGATAAATAAATATATAGTTAGATATAAATAGAGACAAACATAGCCTTAAATAATAAATTAAATGTCTGAATGACAGACAAGAATAGACAGTGCAAGATAAGCATACGTTATATAGAAAAAGAAAAAAGAAAATAAAGAGAAAGAAAAATGAGGATGAGAGAAAAAGAAAGAGTAAAAAGAGAGAAAGAGAGGAGGTGGTGTTGCGCGATATAGCGGAAGCGTATTTCCTTAAATTCCACTAGGGATTAGTCGACGATTCGCCACCGTCTCGTGGAGTTGTTCCGTCTGGAGCCCAGGACTTCCTGATATCCCGAGGCTGTCTCATGGGATACCCTCTCCATCCGTTTAATCTATCCGTGGAGCAACGTGGAGCGATCTAGAAATAATATCTAGGTTATGTGCTGCTTGCTTTACAGTAACTTAACGTTATATCTAGGTTATGTGCTGCTTGTTTTACAGTAACTTAACGTTATATCTAGGTTATGTGCTGCTTGTTTTACAGTAACTTAACGTTATATCTAGGTTATGTGCTGCTTGCTTTACAGTAACTTAACGTTATATCTAGGTTATGTGCTGCTTGCTTTACAGTAACTTAACGTTATACCTAGGTTATGTGCTGCTTGCTTTACAGTAACTTAACGTTATATCTAGGTTATGTGCTGCTTGCTTTACAGTAACTTAACGTTATATCTAGGTTATGTGCTGCTTGCTTTACAGTAACTTAACGTAATACCTAGGTTATGTGCTGCTTGCTTTACAGTAACTTAACGTTATACCTACGGTATGTTAAGTTATGTTATGTTATGTTATGTTATGTTACGCGCTGCATGCTTAATAGTATCTGAAATAATACCTACGTTGTGTTATGTTATATTATGCTATGTTTTGTTAAGCAATGTGATGCTATGCTATGCTATGTTGTCCTATGATATGTTATGCTATGTTTTGTTATGCTATATTATGTTTTGTTAAGTTGTGTTATGTTATGTTATGTGCCGCTTGCTGCTAATAGACAGTCAGATTATATTCACCGTAATTAGTTGTTTAAAATTACAATATTACAAATTTGTATGCTTTAAAGTTCAATACGGTTGGTTATTAATACAGAGAGAGATTTAGAGGGAGAGATAGAGAGAGAGAGAGAGAGAGAGAGAGAGAAGTTAGATAAACAGCGACAGAGAAAGAGAGAGAGAAAGAGAGAGAGAAGATAAACAGAGAGAGAGAGAGAGAGAGAACGAGAGAGAGAGAGAGAGAACGAGAGAGAGAGAGAGAGAGAGAGAGAGTCAGAGAGAGAGAGAAAGAGAGAGAGAGAGAGAGAGAGTCAGAGAGAGATGAGAGATAATAGAGGACATTATGACACAGAATGAACGAGATTTTCATATGGTTAGTTTATTGCGTCATTACAGTATCATTTTACAACGTCTGCTCAAAGTGATAATCCTTCCATAGATGAAATCAACACGACTCTCTCATACACTCTCTCTCATTTTCTCTCTCTCTCTCTCATTCTCTCTCTCAAAGTATGGAGGCAAAAGAGCGGATTTAGAAACAATAAATGCTCTGTTCGGACCTCAAGCTCTTTTGCCACTCTATCGAGCAAGAAACTGACGCTAAATGGCAGACTCTCGATTGAATATTGAAATTGCTTAGTTAGAATCGTTTAGTTACACGAATATTAACAGCAGCAGAGTTTCGGTGTCATCTGTTGAAACATCAAGCACTAACAAAATTTCTTTAAATTTTGTATTTATAAATAATTATAATTATGCTCTCGCAGACAACAATTAATAAATAACAAATGCTCGCACATTCAGGGCACTAAACTATTTTCAGGGCCTTGACTATTTACATACTTTACTCATCTTCGTTGCATTTTTATTTATTCGCTTAACTCATAAGTTGTGCTTTTCTGCTTTGGGTTTTTTTCATGTGAGCTTAACGTCAAGCTCAGATACCTGAAGGGCTTCTTGTCAAGACGTCAGGTGTACCGGTGTACCATGAAGCTAAAAGGTGAATGTCCGAGATTTTACTCTCTGATCAGCTCTACCGGGAATTGATCCCAGTACCTCAGGATCAGCCATTTAAAACTTCATACCGTTACCTAACGCGCTTACACACTGAGCCATTGAGACGTTCAATTCAAGAATATTTCATCGCTTTTTTATCTTTTTATCTTCAGAAATCGACTAATCGCTTGCTGTCGGTCGTTCACGTCTCGCGAAGCTCATAAATGTGGGATTAGCTAACTGCTAATAACGTATCGACACAATAGAGACCTTTCCAGATTATTTAACGTTACATCTGCGATGCGCTGTTGTAAATTAGAAGATAATGTAGCGACCTGTAATCGTGTAGATGCAGTTTTCGCTGTCAATTTCTATTCGTTATGTTTCTGCACTTAGTTCTTCTGATAGCCTTGCAAATTGATTAATAGATTTTTCACTCGGGGTTATAAGGCTTTGGATTTGATCGGTTGATGTTTCGTGTGATTTTATTGAAATTGAATTTCAATAGAGAAATTTACATTACCTTATATCAACGCAATATTCGTGACATTTTAGCAAGCCTTTTAGTGTAGTAGAATCCTGATGGAAAACGAATGTAACATTTTCAATGAACTTTGACTTGGACATATCTATTGTATTAGTTCTCATTTAGTTGTTTAATGGTTTTTTCAAAACTTTTTCGATTGTAATTCAATGCGCAACATAATGTAATATACTTTTTCTTTAGTTTATAATGTGACTTCATTCTAATTAACCCCAATGATATCTTCAACCTGAAAATCGAATTATGAAATGTGAACGATTAATTGTTAAAAATTTCTATCGCAGAGGTCAAGTGACATTACATGGCGGTATACCTCTGCGCGATAGAGTCTCTTGCGCTATTTTTACTTTTTCTATTTAAAAAAATTTATTTTTTAATTTTTTATATTATATATTTTATTTTATTTTTATATTTTTGCGCTATGAGTCAAATTGAAATGATTTTTCTCCACTGTGGTTTTACTGTAGCGTGATTTCAACAATTAACTGAATTAGCTCAAAAGTTGATTTATTTAGTTAAATCTAATACAATTAGATATATTTATTGATTGTTTTTATGATGAAAGGTCGATTCTATGCTATTTTATACTCCATATTCTATTATCCTTTTCTTCATTGCGCTGGCACTTAGCGGGTCCCGTGCAGGTATTTCTGTAGTCTGTCATCGCGCCTAATGTCCAGTGAAAGATTTAACGAGCAACAGGTGGATTTCTAATAAAACCAAAACGGCTTCATCTATGTGTAATCTCTAGTCATTGCTGCTAATTAGTTGTGAGGAAATATTCTGACATAATAATAGCTATCTAAATTAAAGGAATTAGAGGAATATCGAGACATGGGATGCTGGATTATCTGATAAATTAATATATATAGATGAAAGGGAGGCTGAGGATAGCATTGGATGGAAGAATTATATGCCATGGACTTGCCGTTAGGCAGTGCTCTAGATGAAGAATAATGGCTATAACGTTAAAATAGCAAAAATAAGTTACTATCTTTATTAAATATTTAATTATTATATTTACAAAAATACTTAGTCTTTAACTTACTTAAAGCTTAAGGCTTCTAGCCGCAAAGGCAGTATATTTGATAAACACATATTTAATTTCTTTTCATTATCTTGAATCTCGTGGATTAAGCCTAGCATGGTGACAGGGAATTATGCCCTGATATTTTGTATAGTAAGATTACTTTTATTATTTATATATATATATATTGAAAGTTATATAGTATTATTTTAACTTATTTTTATTATTAAGGAGTTTAGAGGTTATTTAAGCCTATGCTTGGCTTGACGTCACTAGAGTGGGCGGAGCTAAGTGAGTTTTGTTTAGAAAAGAGGAAGGTGAAGGTCACGAGAGGAAGTGGTAGATGAGATTCCACGTGTTAGTTTGGATAGAGGATTAGAAGGATCGAAAGAATTAGAATAGACTGTTACAGAACAGTGTTGGATAATCATTAGGTGATATCCAAGTTTAGGTTGATCAATAGTTGATCAGAGGAAAGAGTTTCCGTAGTAGTTTTAAAGTTATACTTACGCAGTTACTGAGGCAGTAAGTAGTTGATATTTCCATAGTGGAATTTATGTTGTGAAGCGTTAATCAGATAGAGCTAGGTATTGTATTTTCGTTGATTTTATATTATGTAAAGTCGTTTTAGTGCTATGAGTTAAACGTGTATGTGAATATTTCGGATTCATCATAAGGACAGCCAATTTAAACTTACTTAACTTTTCGTTGATGTTATCTATTTGGATTTTTCTTTATTTTCTTGATCTGTATTAAATTCGCGTTTTAGTTTAAATTAAAATAATTAAATATCAAATACTGTACGTAGTCTGTTAGTAAATCCGTGAAAGGTCGGGGTCTTTAGATTAGAGTGTAGTTAAATTTACGATGTTAGATGCGAAACCCTTGAATAGTTCAGTAGGCCTACATTTAAGTGTCTGTTTTAGCGTCGGTTTTAGCGTCTGTTTCAGCTATACATGTGATTCTTGGATACCAATATCAGTATCACCGTTAGTCTACTCTAACAAAAGTTCTCACTCCACGATTGTTCTTATTTCTCGAAGCAACCTGTGAACTTAAATGCTAAGCTGACTTCACAAAAGGAGTCCCTATTTCTGACTCCCATTTAGTCTCTCCTGACTTCCGGTCTCCATCCACAGATCCTGAGAGTCCCATAAATCCGTCAGGATTTGTTTGAAGAAAATCTGGAGGAGTTGCGTGGAATTATGCGATCATCATCATCTGCTGGAATTAATTGTCAGGCTTAAGGCATAATTTAATGATATCGTCTTATCTCTGTGCTTTAAATTAATTGTCGCGTCTCTTTGTCGCTCTTTAGAATAGTTTATAGCCCTTTGTCTAAAAGGCTGCACGTTATGTATGGATTGTGCACTTGTAGTATTATTCCAACTCTAGCTAAACTGGGATTCAAGGGAAGATGATGATGATGTGCATTTGTATTATTATCCCATCCCTAACTAAATTTGGATTCAAGGGAAGATGATGATGATGATGTGCATTTCTAGTATTATCTTAATGTGTGCAATGGGTTTTAGAGCTTGGACTCTTTCACTATACCGAGACTTGCAGACATTATACAGTCCCTGACGTCGCTTTCGAGTGAGGAAACTGATATTAACATTGACTTTATCTGCTTTTTACTCATATTAAATGCTAGAATGGTAAAAACAAGTTAAAGGAAGCGTCAGCTGGTTTTCAATATGATTTCTTATGAAAACTCTTTTATTGCAGTCTATATGTCTGCACTACTCAAATAAGCTATAGCTAAGTTTAACGCCAATTTTGTTGTTTCGAAGTCGTATCAGTGACATGCGAGTACCGGATTTGAACTCTGAATGACTGATTCAGTGTCGAACAGCTAACCAATGTACTATACCGACTCATCCCAGGTGATATTACATAACTATAAGAGATTCCATGGATCAGATTGTGTGTTATGCTCCCTATTTGATGACTTGGTTTTGCATGTAATTAGAGTGCCTGTCCTTGCGTTTTACTTAATTACATGTTATTCGAAATATGTTTACTGTTGTTTGATATGTGAACAAATAAACATAAGTCTCTCCATAGATCTATGGATTATTTTTATAACACGCCAAATCTTTCTAAGCCTCTGAATTACTTCAGAACGCTATCGAAGCGTCTTGATTGATATTGTAACTGCCCTGATGCTATAAAATTAAGTCTTACAATATGTCTGCAAGATTTAATATGGGTGTCTTCAATGTGAAGGATTAGTAGATGTCCATATCACATAACTCACTTCAGTTCTAATGTCCAAGGGATTAGAGGAGGATGAGACGTTACAAGGCTTGTTGCATATGAAAGTGAAATGGGAGAGCGTTCAGTGAACGGATTAGTTAAGCGGCAATCTGCCCGTTCATTTAACCTTAATTAATTTGACCCATCTAATTCATAAGACTGTTAATTCATTTGACTAGGCTAATTCATTCGATTATTAATTCATTTGACCAAACTGATTCATTGGATTCATTTTACCAGTCTAATTCAATCGACTTTTAATTCGTATGACCAGGCTAATTCATTCGATTATTAATTCATTTGACCAATCTGATTCCATCGGCAATTCATTTTACCAATCCAATTAATTCTACTTTTAATTCATTTTTCCAGGCTAATTCTTTCGAGCTTCAGATAACAAATCTTATTCATTCGACTTTTAATTCGTTAACCCGTATTGATTCATTCGGCCGCTGTAACATTTTATTTAGTTTACAAATGTTTAAATTCGTTCATTCACTGTAATTAATTGTATCGCAAGTTTATTTAATTCATTAATTAATTCACTAATTAAGTCGTTAATTAATTCGGTCAACAAAAATCAACTGCAGCTCTTATTCAATATCGCCTTTATTCTTTCACCAATGTAACACATTCTATCGTCTAAATGCTCACTGGACTTTTAAATTCATTCAACCACTAGGATTCGTCGGAAAATCAAACTCTTAATTCAGAATTTCTGTCTCACCCTTTCATCATTTCATCTCATTCATTAGTTTTTGCGACTTAATGATTTTATGATTTATTATAATTAATTAATCTTAATAATTAGTTATTGCGACTTAATTATTTTATGCTTTATTATAATTAATTAATCTTAATAATTAGTTATTGCGACTTAATTATTTTATGATTTATTATAATTAATTAATCTTAATAATTAGTTATTGCGACTTAATTATTTTATGATTTATTATAATTAATTAATCTTAATAAGTCTAAATGAACAACCGCTCATATTCAATATCGCCTTCATCTTTTCTCCAATCCATTCGACAATTTAAATCATTTCATCGACCATTCCTCAATCTACTTTTTTATTCATTGAACCATTCGAATTCATTACCGTCTCAAACTTGTAATTCATTCTAATTAATCTCTAAGACTCCCAACATTTTTTGATTGTTCTATGATCGCATGTGTATGTATGTATGTATGTGTGTATGTGTATATGTAATGCATCTTTTCCTGTGTGTTTTTGACGAATAAAGAAATGAATATAACTTCTATTTCACCCTAGTGTCAGTTTTGTAACTGATTACACGTGACTCGTTTAGCTTCTTGTTCTTGTTCTTGTTCTCGCTGCTTGTTGCGGACCGGTGAATGTCCCGGAGTGTTTGACCTCAAAGGTCACCCGGAAGTGGGTGAGTCCTACTTGGACCCTTGGGGACATGAGGACTGACATGTGGGACTAACAAGTTAATAATCAGGCTGAATGTTGAGACTAGTGGAAAAGTTCATCAGAGTGATACAAAAAGACACGTGTCGAAAAACAAAGCGAGTGAAAGGGTGACGTATCGTCGAAAGTCGACTTGAGAAGGTAGACCGAGAGGCAGGCATAGAGACAATGGGACATATAGCAAAGAAAGAAACACAGAGAGAGACATACGGACAGACAGACTAACAGACAGAGATAGCGATAGAGAGAGAGCGACAGACATACAGACAGACAGGGAGATAGATAAAGAGAGAGGGAAAGGGCGATACTGCGAGAGAAAGAGCAATAGAGAGAGAGAGAGAGAGAGAGAGAGAGAGAGAGAGAGAGAGTTTATCTACTCAGTACTATGATTGTTTCTTGTATTTATAAAAGTTTGTGCACAGATAATAGAACAGTTTGATGATACAGTAATAAAATATAAAAGCAAGGTTAACGTCAGTTTCCTGCACGAATAAAATGTCAGTGACGGAGAGAACACTGGGTTTGAACCCTGCACCTACTGATCCACTGTCGAACAACATACCAGCATGCTCAGCCAACCGGTTCTTTCTTTCTCTCTCTCTCTCCCTTTCTCAAACGGGGCTGAGTTGGTGGCTTGTTGGCGAGTTGTCTTCCTATCTATCAATAGGTGCAGGGTTCAATTCCACTGCTCTCCCCGTCACTAACATGCTTTCAAGACACGAAACTTTATCCTTAGATAAAGTTCAAGTGCTGTGTCTTTGCTGAAAAATAAACATATTATCTATCTAGTTTAGTTTGACTTGTTCACTATACATATATATTAGCTAAGTCAAATGATTCAGTGTTAAGTTTGAGTGCGGATAAAGTGATATCTGGTGCTACTGAAAACTCTTAAAACTGCCACTCTTAGAGAAATAGACTGAATTCAGAAATAAAGCTGAATGGTAATGAAGTTTATAGGAAAGTAATAGCTAGGGAGTTTTACATTTAATATTGAGGTACTAAAAATTACCGAATGGGTCACTAATTTTTACTACTTTTATGTATATGTATATTACTAAATCCTCATCACCACCATCATCATCATCATCATCGTCATCATCTTCCATTTAATCCCAATTTAACTAGGGTCGGGATACGAATGAACCTTCTTCATGACTTCTTCGTATGTATATTACTAAAATAAATACAAAAATAATTAATTATTTAGCTTCTTTGCAAATATCTTCTCAATAAAAATTACGTGAATTTTGACTTCGCAACCTATACCCCATTTATTAATCACTTCAAATTTCAATCTTCATACTGCAGCATTGCTGCTCGACTTCTAGCTGTCTTACTCGACGATATAGCTCTAATTATCTGATAGTTGTTTGCATAGAGGAGTGGAGAGTTAACAATTGGAGAAATGATTGTGATTTCATTTGTCCGTGGGTGACCCCAGGGGTCAGGCTGAACCATCGAGCTGCCACACGGGCGCTAGACTGACAGGTAATATCCGGTCCGCGTGCTGGAACAGTGAGCGATACTAGTGAGCGATAATAGAGAGATGCTAGAAGAGTGAGCGATATTAGATAGATGCTAGAAGAGTGAGCGATAATAGAGAGATGCTAGAGTGAGCGATAATAGAGAGATGCTAGAAGTGAGCGATAATAGAGAGTGAGCGATAATAGGGAGATGCTAGAAGAGGGAGCCATGATAGAGAGATGCTAGAAATGAGAGATAATAGAGAGGTGCTAGAAGTGAGGGATAATAGTGAGATGCTTTAAGTGAGCGATAATAGAAATATGTTAGAAGAGTGAGCGATAATAGAGAGATGCTAGAAGAGTGATATTAGAGAGTCGCTAGAAGTGAGTGATAATAGAGATATGCCTGAAGTGAGCGATAATAAAGTGACTGTAGAAGTTGCCAATCAAGGAGGTTATATGGTAATCATTACTCTATGTTGACAATCGAGTGAGTTACAAATAGAGAATGATTGGATGTCAATTGCGGTGTAATAGATATCGTTGATATGTTTGCTTTACTATAGTTTGTTTAATTAAGTTCAAGAAATATAATAAGGTTAACTTTGATGAAATCAACCCAATCGCACGATACCTAATTAGAATAAGTATTGATAGACAACGAGATGTGATTGACTGAGATTTCTTTCAGTTTGTTTTAATTTTCTAATTAACTGTATAATGCAACACGCAACTTTACTGTCCCAACATTTGGTTCATAGATTAACAACGACACCAACATCTATTGTAGAATTTTATGATCTTACCATCTTTTCTAGATTTCCCAAATCGCTGACTACTGCAGAGTGCTATTAATATCAGAGATTAACATATTTTCGTCTTATTTTAAATTTGAGATTAGGTATGTTAGATGATTTAAAGACCAACTCATGTGTGGACATGAAGAGGAAAGCGGAAGACAGAGAAGAGTGGAGGCGTTATATACAATGGACCTGCCAGTAGACAGTGCACTAAGAGAGAGAAAGCCTAAATTTGAGATATTGTAAAATACATTTATTTAATCAGCAAGTTCTTCACTCCGATTACGAGCTTGGCTAATAACACAAACTGTTGACTAATCGTTGTGCAACTCTACTGGGAATTTGTTAAATTTTATTTCATTTAAATGTTTATTTCTGTTTGCATTTATCAGTGATTTGGTGTTGATGCTGAAATAAACACATCTCTCTCTCTCTCTCTCTCTCTCTCTCTCTCTCTCTACTCCGATAGTTCTGTAATAAATCTTTAATTCCTTTCTCGTTAATTAATTCAACACGTGGCTCTTTCGCGACTGGACCGGTAGTTGGACTGGGGTGTGACGGGTTGCGAGACACTTGTCAGCTATTGTGACATGCCTTGTCGCTCGATTAGCTTATCCATTAACCGGTCTTCCTTCAATCCCAGTCTCTTCCTCGTTAGCAATTCCGATAGAATTGCTGCTGGAAAATCATCCGGATTATCTGATTGCTGAAGGAAATACACTCGGAATATCAAATTGTTAAAGAGAAAAGTTGTTAAGTTCACAGATTAGTGTTTCTGCTAGATTTAATGTTACTCGAGTGTTTCCATTTTCGTTTTGTCGATTGTACCAGAGTTTCTGCAACCCTAGTACAATTTGACTGTACTAGTTTATACAACACTAGTACAATTTAAATGTACTATTTTCTGCGACACTAGTACAATTTGATTGTACTAGTTCCTGCAACACTAGTACAATTTGAATGTACTATTTTCTGCAACACTAGTACAATTTGACTGTACTAGTTTCTGCAACACTAATACACTTTGACTGTACTAGTTTCTGCAACACTAGTACAATTTGACTGTACTAGTTTCTGCAACATTGATACAATCGAAAAATAAAATTAAATTGCGAAATTAAGTTTAAGTGTCAGGTTAAAGACAAAAGTAAAATAGAATACCTTTATTTAGCTTTGCTCTCAACTCCAGTATATGAGTTGAACAAGACGCAAACGGTTGCGTCACTCGTAACTGATCGAGTGTGGCCAAAACCCAAAGCCAAAACAGAATCCAACTTAATTTTTCAGTTTCAAAAGCAATTCGCTGACGGGATAGCTATAAATTTTAACTCAGTACCTACTGATCAGCATTCAGACACGCAAACGATCTCGCAAGATACCCGACAGATCAACCCGGTGGGTTGTGGTTGATTGGATTGACATTGACAGTGTCAGCCGGGGGTCTTTGTTCAGGTGATGTGGTAATTGACTCCTGGTTCAGACCGAGGGCTAAATGTTTATTTTATTTGTCGATGACTCGGGCCGAGCGATTGACCGGGGACGGGTATCCGGTACTGGGGAAGTAGAGTAAAAAATGGGAGGGATGAAGATTGCCCCCCTCCACCCCGAGCTGTTGTCCACTTAATGTACTCGATAACTGTTTTCCCCGCGTTGTGTCCGGGAAAACCGAAACGTATGATGCCTGCTTTGTGTCCAAGCCACTGAAGAATATACCAACTGTAAATTGCACGAGTACATAAAGGCGACTGAACAATAATTAATTAATGAAGTCAGTGTGAAATCACTTCTAGAGCTATATTACTCCCAAATTATAGGCTACATTAAGGTGTAGTGAGCATAAATGTAAAAATGAATCTTAAGCGTAGCCAATAGAATTCTGCATCGGTTCTTTGGAGGAAGCTTGAAAGTAGAACTAAACATTGAAGTAACCTTTCTATGGCGTCATTACTGTGTTGGTTCGTTTGGGAACACTTTTGTTGCTGTTTTAAGTACCGGCTAGTGGTCTAGTTGGTAGCGCTCTTGCTTGACAAGAAATAGTCCACGGGTTCCAAATAAGAGATGCTTTTCCCTTCCCATAAAACGAATCAGTCTGAGCGATAAAAACTTCATTATTCGTATGATTCTAGATGAAGCTAGTTAATTTAATGAATACTAAAAGATTCTTCTTTACTCATAGTACAGTGCGCCCTATATGGCAATTATGAATATTATAAGCCATTGATTTATGTAATGTTGTAATATTCATGTGGTAAATGTTAGCGAAAACAATTTTTAGTTTTATCTCTCTTATATCTAGCCTATTAACTGTTTATGCTATACCTGTAATTTGTTATGCGGTGTCTGTTGGAATTTCTGTGCTGTAACTTTCTGCGGTTGTCAGATTGAACGAAAATAAACGAATATATTATTATTATTAGAATGAATCGTTTCTGCTAAAATTTAAATGGTTCTGTTACAGAACAGACGTTAAACTTAGCTTCATTGCTTTTTTAGTTTTATTAGCCTATTTTAGCTAATTTTTGGTATGTTAGATGATTTAAAAAACCACTCATATGTGGAATGAAGAAGAAGGCGAAAGGCGGGGAAGAGTGGAAGCGTTATATACCATGGACCTGCCAGTAGGCAGTGCACTAAGAGAGAAAGAGCTAATTTTAATATTTTCCCTCGCTTTGCAAATCGATCCAGCACCGCAACTGGTGGAAGTGAATGGGGAGGAAGTGCCACGTTTGATGAAGTGAATAGATGTAGCGTGGTAGGCATGATGGACGGATTGATTACGTGAGAGAAGAACGGATTGATTGAGTGAAAGACAGCGAAAATGATTCGTGATTTGTGTGCCGAGCTGGATAAACAGAAGAGTTTGGCTGGCAGGTTGTGCTGGCACTTAGTTGTTTCTGTTCACTTATAAATGATCCCCGGCACTTCCAGAAAGGGACTTGACTTGAAAGTAAGTTGGCACTATCATATTTGCGAAATGGCTATTAATGAAGATTATTTTAATGCCGTCTGAAAAAGAGTACTTTGGACAAATTTTGAGAGCAAGATAAGGTGGCACTTAAATACAGAGAGAGAGAGAGAGAGTGAGGGAGAGAGAGAGAGAGAAAGAGTGAGAGAGGAATAGCAACCAACAGGCATTTCTCTTACTCCACGTCTCTCTCTCGCTCTTTCTCGCTCTTTCTTTCTCTCTCTCTCTCCCTATGAGCTCAGCGATGGCTTATTGGCAAGTTGTTCTATAGCAGATCAGTGTTTATAGGGTTCAAATCTAGTGCTTATCACGTCACTGAAACTGTGTTAGAATCAGCGTTTGTTTATCTCTCTCGCTGTATTCTATCATTCCTCTCTCACTCTTTAGTATTATTGTGTATGCTTATCAATCTTTGCTTGGATGTTTGGTTTCGTTTGATTTTTGTATCATTTCGTTTGCTAGTATTTAATAATATTTACATTCATGTTGTTTGTTAGTGATTATATATCCCTACCAAGTTTCGGATTGAATCTAATCTAATACAAATTCTCTCTCTCTCTCTCTCCCTCTAACTCTCTCTCTCTCCCTCTCTCTCCCTCTCTCTCCCTTTCTCTCTCTCTCCCTCTCTCTCTCCCTCTCTCTCCCCCCTCTCTCTCCCTCTCTCTCCCCCCTCTCTCTCCCTTTCTCTCTCTCTCCCTCTCTCTCTCTCTCTCCCTCTCTCCTCTCTCTCTCTCTCTCTCTCTCTCTCTCTCTCTCTCTCTCTCTCTCTCTCTATTTGGTACCTTGTGTATGTCTAATGCTGACACAGAGGCAACGATGAGGTAATACTGACATCGACCATTTCTCTTTGGCTCTCATAGTTTCTAACGTATCGTCAATCGGATACGATTTGTTAGCTTTAAATTAACTCCACTCTAGGTCTCTGCATTTCTTTGTTAGTTCATGGAAACAGAGGTTATCTAGTCACGTGGTAAAGGTGATTCACCGACCAATCAGAGAATTGATTAAAAAATCATGTTAGCGGACCAATCAGAAAATTGATTAAAACAACACGTTAACTAGCCAATCACAGGATTGTTTTAACCTTGCTAACAGACCAATCAGAGAATTGATGAAAATAGCCATACTAACAAACAAATCAGAGAATTCAATAGAAAAACTTACTAACTTAGCAATTAGAGGATTGTTTTGAATAGCATTCTAACTGACCAAACGGAAAATTTATTAAAAAGCATGCTAACTGACCAATCCGAGAATTGATTACCAAGCATGCTAACTGACCAATCCGAGAATTGATTAAAAAGCCACATTAACAGAGCAACAGCATCTATCAACTAAGTCCTAGTTTAACGTCTGTTTTCGTGTAACAGTGACTGCGTCAAAACGAACCCGTGTCCTTCTACCCAATAGGCAAGTGCGCTACATGAAATCCGTCTTGAACTCGGTGCATGCGCAATGAACTTAATGAAATTCAAGATAAATTACTTGACCCTATTTATTATTTATTTGTTCGGCGTTACAAATGTAATTTAATTGTACGAATTGTTAAAAATATCTTATTGTGATTTAATTTAAATATTACACAAATCCGTATTATTTATGATTGTAATTTAACCGTATATATAAGCGTATATATATATATATATATATATATATATATAAGTAAATTTGTTCTTAGTGTTCCTGCATATGTATTATGTATACCTTTCTCTTTGTCTATGTGTATCATTATCCGTCGATCTGTAACATTCGTGTACTTTTCTTGCTCTTAAATTCGATTTAATTTCAGCGTTTTATCGATCTAAACAAGCGAAACCTGTTTTATATTTGAAACGAATTCGATACAGCGTATCTTATTAATATGTAGAGAGAGAAGACGTGAGTTGCAAGATAACGAGTTAAGTGGATTGAAATGGAATCAGTCTAATATTACCGGCTATTTATGATAGGACCTTGCTAAGCGGATTCAATTGCTTCAGTTAAACACGCAATTCAGCTCGACCACTTCCCCGAGGGGACAGGTTGTAGAGACATGGCAGCAAGTGCGGGCTCGCTAGGGATGTCAATGCAATCTCCAAACCACAGTGTAGCTATGAAGTGCCTGGCTTGTTGTTTAGAGTCCTCCTTTTTCTTTCATTTTATAATATTATTTAAAAATTAAAAATTGTAAAAGGCTGTAAAGTCCATGTTTTCTGGATTGTTGTCTAGAGTCCTTTTTCTTTCATTTTGTAATATTATTTTCTTCAGATTCATCATCCCTCGAATCCAGTCCAGCTAGGGTCAGGTTTTAGAATATTTTGTAGCAATTTCAAGAGCTAAGACGATCACCAACCGAATCTGACGTTGGTTTTTTATTTTGTAATGTTATTTTAAAAAATAAAAATAATAAAAGCCTATAAAGTCTATGTTATCGTCAGTTTCATCTCTCGAAAGCGATATCAGTGACGGGCGAGCCCTAGATTTGAATCCTGCACATACTGATCTACTGATCCGTGATTGGATATCTTACCGACATCGCCAATTGCTGGAGCCATTGGCGATTCAAGCATATATTAGTAAAAAATAGAAATGTACCTTGAAAGTGCATTGACCCTGCTATTAGCTATAAGAGAGGAATAGAACTGTGCAATAATCACACCCGTGCAACAACGTAGCGATACGGATTTTTTTAATATTTGCGATTATGATCGTTGCTTGTTATTTTTTTTAAATAATTTAAATAGCGGTGTTAACTGTTCACTGTCATATCTCATAAACTTGTCAATGACGGCGAGCCCAGAATTTGAATCCTTCAAATACTGAATCCGCAGTGGGAACCAATCGTATCCCGACCCTGATTGAACTGGGAAGATGATGATATTGATGACGAGTAAGTAGTATTATTATTAAAAAGAATAAAGAAATGCTTAATAAAGAAATGCTTAATGCTTAACAAATGCTTTTAATGCTTTGTTTTTACAAAGCATTTCTTCAGCCAAGGCATTTATTAAAGCCGAACTGCACGATTTATCGATATTCAAACAGTATTTGATGTAAGCATCGAAAATTAGAATACATTGAGTCCCTGCATTGACAGGTGCAGGCATAAACACGGAGAGGCACTTGGTCATTGAGGCGATAGCGCAAGTGTAATGACGTGATTATGAACAGAGAATACGACTGATGGACGCTGTCTGATAGTAAAGTGAAAGTTGAGTGAAACGTTCAAGTGGTGGAGGCATGTGATACCTATACAGACATATCTACTGATAAGTACTGACGTCTGCGTAGATACATTTTCTCGCCAAACTTTAAAATTCTACATCAATTCCTTATTAAGATATGAAATTTTTGAGAATATTGTAGAGCCGTGACGTGGTCATTGACAATGGTTAACATTATAATTTTTACTTTTATTTTTATTAGTATTATATCTATTGCTATTAATAACTAAACCTAAAACGTTTATGTTAGCAATAAATAGCAGTGTTATGGCCGAAAACGGTCTTTGATATAGTAAGAGTCCAGTAATAATATAATTAATAATATTTATACAATGTTATAATATCTTAGAAGATCACTTAAAGATACAAATCAGTGTCAGCAAGGGCACTAGGTTGGTGAGCGCCTAGGCTTCAGAAATTGCTACAACGTTTTCTAATCCCAATCCTAGTTAAACTGGGATTCAAGGGAAGATGATGATGATGATGATGATGATTGATGATGAGGACGACGACGACGATGACGACGACTTGAACATATAGCAGATGTAAAAGAACCTTCAAGGCTTACTAAGCCGTATTAACATCAATGCCTTCTAAATCCCTATAAGCTCCAGAAATGACTAATGAACTCTTTGATTCAAGTTTCGCCCGAAACGCTTTGACAAATCAGATCCTTTTAATTCCGACACCGCCCCGTGAATTTACCGGACGATTGTTCGCTAGGTTGTTTTATCTGGGAATCGGACGGACTGAATTAGCAACAATAAATAACTCAACCATTGACGACCTCGAGTAGTTTATGTGGGACCTTCGCAGATCAGAAGCTCTGCTAATTAATTCCCTTCAATAGATCACCGTCGCCCGGCCTTCTTTCACCGTCAATGACGATGAATTACTCAAGAATCGTCTTAGAGTCGAGATTTAGCGAAATGCTTTCTTGCGTGTGATCTTGTAATTAAGAAGCAACAATGAGAGATAAATGTTTTCATTGAAATAGCAACCACTTGTGATCCGAAACAATTTATTTTCTCTAGCTGTGAAATGTTGTATAGGGTTAATTAACGACGCTCGTGTCTTTACTGAAGTGAACAGCACTTAGTCAAGCGCATTGTAGAAGTTGTGCAAGGGTCTCTATCTCTCTCTCTCTCTCTCTCTCTCTCTCTCTCTCTCTCTCTGTGTCTCGTATTGTACTGCCTACTGGCAGGTCCATGACGTATATGCTGGTCCGTGATGTATAACTGGCTTGAGCCAGTTGCGATGTCGGTAAGATATTCGACCGCGGATCAGTATGTGCGGGGTTTAGATCCTGGGCTCGCCAGTCACTGCCATCGCTTTCGAGTGAGGAAATTGACGTTAACATTAGCTTTATTATGTGAAAATGAAGCAGTGGTGTGCTAACTTGAATGTTTTTGAAAAGTTACCGCCATCGATCTACAATATATTTAGATCTTAAAACCTCTGTACGCATTTCGAAATCTATACGTAAGCCTAGGTGTGTAATAATTTTAGATCTGAGGTGGTTACCCATTGTTTTATTTTTCCGCTCCATTCAGTGCTCCTCTCTGTACAACAAGATCAAAACCAATGTATAGAGCATGTCGTTAATCGCAACAGAAAGCACCATGGAATTAAAGTCAAGCTGATTAGCAAAATGTAGAAGTTGCGAAGAAACCCAAAGGATTTGTGCAGAATTATTGAAGATATTGCATTGCAAGAGGGGGTCAATATCAACTGCAGACTCTCATATGGTCACTTCTTTCGACACTTCCTGTATACTGTAGGTCTATTCTACTATGATCCGGAAACAATATGAGCATTAAAGAATATCATGTCTAGCTATCTTTATAAGCCTATCGCATTGATAGTTATGCTATTGCTCTATAATATCATCGCATCTGTAATTATATGCATGAATAAAACGTATTAGCGCCTTTCAACAAAGAAACATCAGAAATAAGAGTCAGAAATCTTGACGTGAAGTCAAATCAACTTGACTTGACAGTAACTTACTGTTACATTAATCTTTGTGACGGTAGCTCGAGTGTGTCGAGTGTCTTGAAGTGAAGCCTTGTGCTTCTGAACTTCGACGTTAACCATACTACTGTCTAACGTCAAAGTTCACAGTTTTTTTTTACTGTTTTACTGTTGTACTACTGTTTCTCTTTTGTAGGTTGTAACATACAATAAATACATATGGTATTGCTTAATTCTTTTATTATTTTATTCTCTTATCAGGGCACATGTTAGAGTCTTCGGACCTTTGTTTCCTTTTCATTTCATGTGAATTGCTGTATTTTGTGAGACTTTTCTATCTCTATTGTGTGAAATGATTGAATCATTTAAATAAAAATAAAGAAACGTTACAAATCTGTTCTAGACCGCTGTAAACTATCTGCTTTCCTGCCACTAATCCTTTCACTCAACGATGGAATACAATATTTTAATCTGCAGTCAGACAGCGTCCCACTGTGTGGCCGGTAAACTGACCACCGGTCACTTGACGCCGGACATTGTTATTATAACGGATTATCTATCCAAGCTGACCGCTCAGACTATTCGCAGTATCTCCTTACTGTCCATTAAAGCTGTAGGTGGTCACTTTCAGCAGGTGTAACAAAAATAACATCAGTTGACCCTGTAGCATCATCATCATCATCAACATCTTCATCATCGTCATCATCATCATCAGCGTCATAATAATAATCATCATCATCATCATCATCATCATTACCATCTTCATCATCATCATCATCATCATCATCATAATCATAATCATCATCATAATCATTCTCCCTTGAATCCCCCAGGTTAACCAGGGTCGGGATATGAATAGACTGTCTCAAACCCTCTCTGTCCTACACCACACCACCAGCCAATTCCATATTTAAGACTATCCATTCATTTAAATTTTTGTAGCAATTTGTGAAGTCTAGGCACTCACCAGCCGAATACCCTTTCTTACGTTGGTATGGATCTTAGGGCTTTAGTAGCGTTCTACGACAGGTGCAGACACCGGTTGGTCAATTCTTCAAACAACCCGGACACAACACGGAGACAGTTGACCCTGTAGCCTGATCGCTTAAGTGATCGTGTGTGTATCAGTAGTTGACAGGTTCAAATCCAGTGTTCACCTAATCACTTGTACACTCAGTTTTTTATCTGTATTTACGAGATAGGAAACTGACGTTAAACTTGGCTACGGCCTGTATACATCTGGTTGTGGGCGTGGATGTGCAGATAGAATATCATCTGTAAACTGGCAATAAAATAAAATATAAAATAAAAAAGCTATAAAATTCCTAAAAATGGAATAAAATAGAATTGAAGCGTTGTCTTCTTCAGCATTTCTGACTATATATATCTGCTCGTGTGTATCACCCATTTCACCTCACACTGCCTGATTCTTGTCGCCTTTCAATTGATCGATCGATTGATTGATTAATTGATGGATTGATTTATTGAATAGAAAGTAAAATAATATATAATAAAATTTGAAAAAGAGAAATATCCATCAAATAAATTAAGCAGAGACTGAATGATTCGCCATCATGCTGAGCGATGGAGTGATGCAGATTGAAGTCTGACTTCACTTAGAAGGAATGATGGAATGATGTGACGCTTGGTATACATGTATTTCTCTGAGTGGTAACTAAAGATGTAACGTAAACCACGTGTGTTATCTTAAGGTCAACGGTGTTACCAATAGGTCACTACTTAGTCATCGGTTTCTTTTTACTAGGTCACTATTTAATCACCGGTTTCTTTTTTTCTTTCAAGTTTCTGCGTGATTTCTATAACCGCTTGTGGAACTGAAGGTGCCTGGTGAGGGGTGCTTTGATATTCATGGTTTAGCGGGAGGTGAAATAATATCATTAGGCTTCTCTACGCATCCCAATTCTGGTGGGGTTTTACCACTGCGGAAGATAGAAAGAGGCTTGAAGCTTTTTTGAGACGAGCAAAAAAGGCAAATTTCTGCAACTTGGAATCCAGTTTTGAAGATTTGTGTGATTCAGCTGATTATAAACTTTTTAATAATGTACATAGTGATAGCGCCCATCACTTACCCCGCTTTTGCCTCCGCTTGCCTATCACCCATATCTAACTAGAAGAAACGTTGCCGGTAGAAATTTCACACTTCCTACTAAACGAAATAGTTTAAGTGACAAGAGCTTTATTACCCGTATTATACTTGAAGATGCTAGAAATTATTTACTTTTGCCTTACAATGCCTACCCGTTTATTTTTAAACTGCTGAAATTGTTTTCTACTACTGTTTAATAATGCTTAGATAGCTACATGTGACTTTAGAACTCTTAAAGTAGTAGAAGTTTGCCTTGTTCAATATTTTTTAATGTTATCTTATTATTTTCAATCTTGTATTTTTGATTTTCTGCCTGAATCTGATGCATTGCTATGTTATCTGTCATATTGTTACGGTCTGCGATTTGTCAGATTGATTATGGAAATAAAAGGAATAGTTTATTATTATCATTGTTATGTGAACTTTTTTCACAACGTATACACTGAAGTGTTCTTAAAACGAGTATAGCCTTGTTGAGCGTAGTTCAGAGTCTTCTGGCCTATAGGTCCAGTCTTAAATGTCCCAATAGCGCAGTGGTTATAAGCGTCAGGTAACGTCATGGTGTTTTAAATGAGAGATCCTAATGTGATATAACTCTCATGGGTTCGATTCTCAACCCCGCTGATCTGATATTAAAATCTCGGACATTCGCTGGACTGGTTGCAAGGAAAATGGACTAAATTGTCAAACTATTTAAACACGTGGCATTAACAGTGATAAATATCATTATAGTGGATAATTCCTCTATTATGCGTGTTACTACTTATTATTAACATTACATAACAACAATTAAAGTGCTACTGTCATCAATGAACAACATCGAGAGTTACTTCACGTTCTTTTCATAATGTTAATGTGATTGTCGTTAAAATAAGATATATTAAATTCAGTTAAATTATTTCAATTTTAGCATTTTGTGAGATAATATAGTACTGCTCATATAAAATAAAATATTTGGTATTATGCCAACAAAGATGAATCATATTTTCAGCTTAATTTGTGTATACAAGCACGTAATTCTATCCTCTCAATGTTGTGCAGAATGAGCATCAAAAGATCTTCTTCATAAAGCCTGTTGCATGGTTCTTTTGATCAAGAGTATGTTGGATATAGTGTTACATGTATGTTGTGTATTATATAAACGTTATGCTGGACGCTGTATGTATTATACTTCTAATTAACATCACGCCTTCACTCGCTCTTTGAAGAACACTAAGTCTTGTGAGACTTGTAGTATAGGCTTGGCCTTTATAACCGGAAGTTATAGAACTTGTAACCCCCAGGACAGAATTAAGTTATTCTCTTATAACTTAGCAGGATTATATCTAGCAAACTAAAATTGTGGTGTTTTAAAGATTTAATTCATTCTTTTATATATCTTGAATCCAGAACGCGACCCTTGTTATGCATCATTCATGCTTCTACAGTGCTCACTCCATTTGTTGGTGACGTTCTTTGCGTAGTGATTCCATGCCCATTATTTCGTCGGCACGTGCCTTTCTGGGTCTTCGATCCTTTCTTTATTACTTGTAAAATTTATGCGAAATTTAATTATCTATTATTTTCTGAGAAAATTTCACTTTTATGCAGAAAAAAGCATTTTTTTTAAAAATTTGTATACTAAATATCACATTTTTCTCTAGTCTTTGATTTTATCAATAATATGCCCATTATTCAATATCTCTAATATTCTAAATAATTATTTGAACCGATCTTGATGTAACTTCTTTAACTGTTTCTTTTTAACTTTCGAAGCATTTTCATTTTTGGTAATTAAAGTCTACGGGTAGTTTTGATAACACGTGCTGTCCACGGTTGGCATTTTCTTCAGCATGCCGGACACGAAACGGGCGAAATAGATGTAAAATTAACTAATCTATAAATGAACACACTAAGCGGCAGATACTTATTTTAAATTATGTCTAGACACGAAACCGTTCTCTAATTTTATCGATTTCATCTCTAACGGTTCACTCTGATCATTAGAGCCAAAAGTAATTATAAAAATATTTATTGCGCAGATGCGCCTTGATTCCTATGAGTCATTAATATCGTAAAAGCATCTTTTATTAGCTCTCTTCATCTAGTGCTGTTTTGTCTTTGAAGACGATATTAGCTTGTCAACGGAAGATATGACAAATCGGTGCTTTGGAGCCGCGCTGCGAAAGATATGCTGGTAAAAAGCAATGGAAGAATGGCCGTGGTGTTAAGAGGGTTATTGGTGATGAAAGGGGTATACGTCGAAGTGTCTAACGTGTGCGCGGATCAAGTGCTAAACACCCATATAATGTATGATTTATGACAACTCGGCATGACCGGGTCTTGATTAATGGCATGTAAAGGTTTGGCTCGAGTGGATCAAAAGATGCGTTTGTTTAATATGGGCTCCCTACTAGTGTTAGGCGATACATGTGGTGAGAGACTATATAGTTAATCTTAGTTGTTATAATAATAATAATAATAATAATAATAATAACAACAACACAAATTATATTAAAATGATTAGCTACCATGATATCTCTCACTTTCAATAGCACATGTTAAATCCGTTCGGTAATTTAGACCATTTTCCGTATAACCAGTCCAATGAATGTCCGAAATTTTACTCTCAGATCAGCGCGGTTTGGATTCGAACCCACGAGAGTTCAATTCACCTCAGAATCTGTCAATTAAAACTTCATGACGTTATCTACACCTCTAACCATTGCGCTATTGAAACATTCAATTGTAGCGTATATGCAATAATGCGCAATGATCATCATCACCGTTATCTTCCCATGAATCTCAGTTTAACAAGGGTCGGGATACGAATAGACCTTTTTCCTTTCGTTTTAAAAATTTTGTAGCAATTCAGGAGCCTAGGCGCTCACCAACCGAATGCCCTTTCTGGAGTTGGTCTGGATCGTAGTGCTCTGTCGCCTTTTGCGACACGTGCAGTCCAAGGTTGGTTGGTCTAATCTTCAGCAACCCGGACACAACACGGGTGACCGGGGCACAACACCTGTAGGTAATAATTTATTAAGTGATAATTTGTTGATATCACCAGGTGAATTTTTTCTTTATACCGTAATACCGCATACTTATACCTTCAGATAATAGATATTTTCAGCTTTGATATCAAGTAGTTTCCCGTTGCCTTCTAGATATTTTAATACTGTACAGTTTACATCCAATTTTGTTATATACTAATATACTATTATTACCCTTGTTGTGTCCGGATTGCTGAAGATTAAAGAATAGACCAACTGTGGACAGCACGTGTCGAAAAAGGCGATAAAGCTGTAAGATCCAAAGCAACTTAAGAAAGGGCATTCTGTTTATGTGAGCGCCTGGGCTCCAGAAACAGATACAAAAGTTTGTAATCCCGACCGTAGTTAAACTGAATTCAAGGCATGATGATGATGATGTTGATTTACTTAATTTACGTAATTTACTTAATTAATTTGCTTAATTTACTGTAACAGTCAAACGCTAAAGGTTCTACTATGAGCATAACAGTGCTTTGGTAACAGATAGATAACGTTATGCAGTTGTTGCTGGATCGTTAAAAACATTCAGGAAACAAAGACTTTTCAGTTGCCACCCCTAGCAACCGGTTGCTATGCGCTTAATGGTGAGTTTTTTTTGTGGCATGAAGATTAATGGGATCTCTTTAACCCGTCAAAGCTATTGCACCGTGCGTCGAGGACCCTGCAACGTGCCAGGGTGTTTGTTTATTTTTTGTCATCTATGAATTGTGCAATCAGCCTCATGATGACAATGATGATGATGATGATGATGATAATGATGATGATGATGATGATGATGATGATGACGATGATGATGATAATGATGATGATGATGATGATGACGATGGCGATAGTGATTGTGTATCGTGGTGGTGGTGGTGGTAGCGATGATTAGCCTAAATGATTAAAATTAGGACACGGCCTGTGACAAAATGTTTCTTAATGAACGTTATATTGATGTTATACTGATTACTGAAGTATAGACACTCTTGCTTCGTATTCGATTACATTTCTTCATTCAGCCGTTTTTCTGCCTATATTTTCAATTAGACTACAACTTGTCTGCAACTTTGTATTATTCATTGCACTGTATTCTGTTTTATTGTTTGATATTATTTGGCTCTTTATGTTGAGTAGTACAATCAGAGACGAGACAGGGGGGTTAGGGGGGGCTAAACCCCCTGACTTATCCACTAACTCTCAATCCCTTGTCCATATAAACTAAAAAGGAATTAGAACCCCTTTTTATCAAGCCCCCATATAGTCTTCCATGTCATGATTATATAGTGTCGTCTATTCACTATAACGACTTCGCCACTGGCTCGCTGGAGTGGCGAAGTCGGTAAGATACTCGACCGCGGATCAGTATATGCGTGGTTCAAATACTGGGCTCTCCCGTCGCTGACTTCACTTTCGAGTGAGGAAACTGACGTTAACCTTAGCTTTACCAGCTTTACAATGTCCACAAACACGATCATATAAACCTGCCAACAACTTTGTTATCGCTTATATCTTTTCACATGAATATCTTTCCCGTTTTTTACTCTATCGATGCCACGATTTCAGTAATCACATTTTGCCGCCGAATAATATCCAGCAATTATGAAACAATTAATTTACGAATTCGTTAACCGTTGAGTTGTTCGCTGGATCTGATAATCCGTAACTGACACGGACTGGAGTTCTCTTGAATCGCCGGAAATCAATAATTGGATTCCTGAGGCAAAACTGAAAGTTTTTAAGCTGATGAAAAGCTGTAAGTTGATTTGTTGCGGTTAAAAGTAATGATATTTTGTTGATTTTTGTCTGTGGTCGTTGCTAGGGTATTGAAACTAAACATTTCTCTAGTTGAATAAGTTGGGAGAGTAGTTAGATGATTTGTTATGAAGTTGTATTTTTTATTAAGGTACTTATGTAAGTCTTTGTGAGAATAGCTAATTAATGCGCTTCTATTACTTTTTCATTTTTATTGGAAAAACAAGTGTCAAATTACAAGGACAAGATGTTTACACAGTCGATTCATGGAGCTGAAAGCTGGGACATTGATTTATTATTTATTGGTTATTGGTCATTTATAAAAATAAGATCTAAACCAAGATCAGAAAGGGCATTCGGTTGGTGAGCGCCTTGGCTTCAGAAATTACTACAAAATGTCAACGAATGAAATGGTATTTTCATATTCTGATTGGCGTGGGACAGAGAGGATTGGAGAAGGTCTATTCGAACCTTGCATGGTTCGAATCGTCGCTGGCAGTGATATTTTAATACAGAAACAGACGCTAACATAAATATTGTAAGTATAACTACAGAAAAAGATTGTATGAAGCAAACATCAATTATAGATTTTTATGGAAATGAGTTTTCTATAGAAAGTTAAAGAATTCGAGGACTTAAAAACACATGTTGGATGATTTCATTACAACTTTCACAACAGAAATGAAAAGGAAGGCTGAGGATACAATGGGTTATAAAAGTTGAATGCCATGGACTTGCCTTTAGACGACAGTACACTATGAGAGAGAGAGAGAGAGAGAGAGAGAGAGAGAGAGGAGTGAGAGGATGATAGATATTTTAGAAGTCAGACTAGATAAGAATTATCTTATTTAGATTTTCAGCCAGGAAAACCACCTTTACTCAGATACCTTCACCATGGTTTATTTATCATTATCTGCCGCACGTTGCCTCTTGTAATATGAATTGCATAACTCACAGTTCCCACTATTTGTGTACTTTTCTCGGAAGCCGACCACTTCATCTGAACCTTGATGCAGGACTGTCTGTTTCTGGATATCGATCTTTTCCTCATGATGGCCGCTACATGTGCCACTAGAATGACGTCATAGTGCGACGTCATAATGTCCTATGGGCTGAGCCAGTGACCTGTCACATGAAATCGTTCCTGTCCAGACTACTGTCGTCCATGACTACATCGAGCACTATTGAGATAAATCATTGTTGCAATAAAAAACATTCAACAAATATTTTTTGCTTCTGATTCAACATGATAATGATGACTCAGAGTACGCTTTTTATTTATTTCCACTTTTTGTTAACTGCCCAAAATAAACCAAACTGAAGAAAACAATACAGATTAGTGACTTAAATTCTTATATCGACGCACATATAAGGGTAATACGCTCATCTAACCGTAATATTTTAAATATTATCCCGATTCCTGTTATCACGTTGTTATCATTATAGCAGAATTACATAACATAGCATAGCATAGCATCGCATAGCATAGCTTAACATAATATAACCTGTATCGCAAACACTGAATGCAGTATCTATTATTTAATTTAGTCTAGACTGGAACGATGTTACGTGATGACTCATTCCTCTGTCTTGTTTACTTCTGTAGAAAGGAAAGTTCGGTAAATCTTCATGTTAGAAATACTGATATATGAAAATCTATCGCGTAAGGTTAATAAATATTACACATTTTGAAAGAAATAAACTAGCAATATCTGCTGATTTTTAGCCATCGAATTTTACTGGTCTGTATTTTGCCGTATGTTTTGAACTCAGTTTATGAGAGACTATTCCTGTCTATTTTCATTGCACCGGAAGTAGTATCCGCCCACGCTGAATCCATCAATCAGGGGATTGGTGGAGATAAATCACAGTCAATCTTGTTGTCATTTTGTTTGACCAATAGCGTAAATGTTTACGTTCTGAGATGGACGATTTAATACTGTCATGCTATGTTATGTTATGTTATGTCATGCTATGCTATGTTATGTTATGCTATGTTATTTTACGTTATGTTATGTCATGCTATGCTATGCTATGTTATGTTATGTTATTTTATGTTATGTTATGTCATGCTATGCTATGTTATGCTATGTTAGGTTATGGTATATGAATCTTAACTGCACCATCAAAACGTGGTAGCAAGTTACATACAATAAACAAACAAAAATACCAACAGGGCATTAAAACAAATACAACTGCATTGAAAAATAAATTTAAACAAATTTAAAAAATATAATATAGTATACATATGTAGATGTCCTAATTATCAACTTAATATTGCTATCTCTCTCTTAGTGCACTGCCTACTAGCAGGTCCATGGTACATAATGCCTCCACTCTTCTCTGTCTTCCGCCTTCCTCTTCATTTCCACATATGAGTGGGTCTTTAAATCATCTAACATGACTAATCTCGGCCTGCCCCTGCCTCTTTTTCCTTCCATTCTACCTTCTATGACCTCTTTTAATAGACCTTCCCCCCTTAGAATGTGTCCTATTCATCTCTTCTTTCTATTTCTTAATACATTTATCAACTGTCTATCTGTGCCAACTCTCTCCAGGACTTCCTCATTTGTAACCTTTGAGTCCTCTCCACTCTTCTCCAAATCCACATTTCCAATTCCTCCTGTTTCCTAATATCATCCTTCCTTAAGGTCCATGTTTCACATCCATACAATAGCGTTGTCCAAACCAAAGTTTTCACTATCTTTATCTTTGTGTCTTTCTTTAGACTTTTTGTTAATAGTTCCTTTCTACTACCAAAGGCCGCTTTTTCTTGTGCAATCCTACTGCATATTTCTGTCTCACATTTCCCATCATCGGTTATAGTATGACCCAAATAAACTCTTTACCTGTTCCAATTTCGTACCATTTATTGTGATATTAACTTCACCTTCATTATTGGACACTCTCGTAACTTAGGTCATTTTTATATTAATCTTCATGCCATATCTTAGGGCCGTATCATTCAGCCTATCCATTATCTTCTGCAATCCAATCTCGCTGCCCGCTACCATTCCTTGGTAATCTACAAATCGTACATCTTGTAACAAATTCCCTCCTACCTTTATTCCTTCTTCCAAGTCTTCCATGGCTTCCTCCACCATTGCTTCAGCTTAAATGTTAAACAGCAGCGGCGAAATGCTACAACCTTGTCTTACTCCACGTCCTATTGCACCTTCTTCTGAGTAAGAATTCATACTGGTCGTTATTAGTTTCTTTAGTGTGATTTAAATTGTCCTGTCCATAGTTTAAATTACAGTTTCAAATATCCCCGACAAAATAGAAATTTTTAAAAACTATATTATATTAATTATTAAAAATCTATATCTCTCTTATAATCTTCTACTAGATGGCAGGTCCAATATACATGCATATTATATACATGTATGTTGGACTATATACAATAACAAGTATGAAGTATATAATATACATGTATACTATACAATATAAATGTATATTATATACATATATATTGGACCTGCCATCTTGCAGAAGATTATAGAGTATATATGTCAAACTCAGGCCGCGAATGGACGTCTGAGATTGTCTAGGGGTGTCTAAGGTTGTTTAGGATGTCTAAGGTTGTCCATGGGTGTTTAAGGGCATCTAAAGCTGATAAAGGTTAACTTTAGTTTCCTCACTCGAAAGCGATGTCAGCGACGGTCGAGCCCATATAAGAGTGTCTAGGGTTGTTTGAGAGTGTCTAAGGGGACTAAGGGTGTCTAAGAGTTTGTAAGGGTGTCACACGGTGTCTAGGGGTCAAACGGGTTAAGAGGGTGGCTAAGAGTGAATATGATAAAAAATTGAGACAAGTTTATTTCGGATGCTATGTTATTTTAACTTCTTTACTTAACCCGCCCCATTAACCATGAACGATTAAAACGGTTAAACGATTAAACGATTAAAACGGTTAAACGATTAAACGATTTAAACGATTAAAACGGTTAAACGATTAAACGATTTAAACGATTAAAACGGTTAAACGATTTAAACGATTAAAACGGTTAAACGATTAAGCGATTAAAACGATTTAAGCGATTAAATGATTAAAACGATAAACTTTTAAATCCACTAGCCGGAGCAGGTTACAGTTACGTCTTGTTTTGAGATGAAAGTTGTAATAAGCTGGAATTAATTATTGTAACTATATCTCGAGTGTCTCGATAAGTCCCTTGGGAAGCGAAGTGCTTCTGACCTTGATGTTAAACGCATTTCATTCTAATATTGGTTAGCGAAACTTTGGGAATATTGTATTGGAATAGCCGGAACCGTGAGGTGGTGGAAAGGTGGAAGATTTATGACGGATCGTAACTGGAGTTGATGGGTGGATCAAAGGCATGATGTCATATAACACTTGAGGACCGGTAAATGGCTATAATCAAATACACACACACGAGCCGACATCGGATAGTCGTAAAATCTCTAGATGTTTGTTTCATTTAAGCTTTCCAAGAAATTGCCTCGTCTTGATGGATGTCTGTAAGAATGTTGAGGTATGGAATCAAGGGAATTGTAACTGAACTGATAGCATTTTGGTACGATGTCTGACTCCGGGTCTTTAGCTTCAAGTTCAAATCCAGTGATCCCCTCGTTTTTCGAAACAGCAAAATGAGGTTAAACTTGGTTTTAAACTTTAAGGGGCAATAGAACACCCCGTAAATCTTTAAAGCAATCATGTCGATTAGTTTTTTAACATGAAGCCTTTTCGAGAGAAATAATGGAAACTGGGTTGGTTGGCAGTTGTTTTCTTCGTTATCTGCATTAGTCTGCTTTGACTGAGATAATTTTCATTTTCAAAAATATTTTTTATTTTAAAAAAAAAAGCAAAAAGGCGAGTGTACAATGGATGCTTTGGATAGTCTCTTAAAGTATCGTTGTGATACAGAAACCGACGCTAAACTGAGTTAACTCGAAACTCAGTCCCGTTTTACGACTGATAGATACTAAAATAAAAGTGAGCTCTTAAACTCACCTAACAATAATTCTTATTTAGCGTATGCGTTAGTCCGGTTAAGGTGGTGGTAGTCGTGGTGGTGGTGGTGGTGGCGGAGGTAGTGATGGTGGTGGTGGTGGTAGTAGTAGTAGTGGTTGTAATGGTGGTAGTGGTGGTGGTCTCCTTGGCCGTGTAAATAATTGGTTTAGGGAAGGCTGGCATAGAACGACACCCATGGGATATTTAAGAGGCGTTTCATCATAGCTCCTCTCTCTCCCTGCCTCCCCCCAAATGTCCACTCTCTCTCGCCTGGTCAATCTACCCCAGTGATAAGTATTGTATTTCTAAAATGCCTTTTAACGTCAAGATCAGAAGCTTGAAGGATTCCTCTTCATGACGTCAGGTGTACTGGTGTAACCTGAAAGGTGAATGTCAGAGATTTTACTCTCTGATCAGCTCTACCGGGAATTGATTCCACGAACTCCTGATTCCACGGCTGGAGCCAATGGCGATGTCGGTAAGATATTCAACCGCGGATTAGTATGTGCGGGGTTTATATCCTGACGTCGCTTTCGAGCGAGTAAACAGTCGTTAACATTAGCTTTACCAGCTTTACCATCTCAGCCTCCTAAGGAATAGGCATTTAAAACTTCATACCGTCACCTAACGCGCTTAAATACTGGAATAATGAGTCATCCTAACAACTAGTGTAGGTTCATGGTGCACGTCTAAAGAGTCGCAGATTCTTCATAATTATACTCCACCCGTCGCTGATGTGCTGTCGAGCAGGAACTGACGTTAAACTTGGCTTTAGTTTTTCTTAATCATTTCGCTCTCGCCACTAAGTAGTGGCGAGTATATAGTATTATAATATAATATGGTGGTGGAGGTGGTGGTGATGGTAAAATATATATTCTGTATATATCTCTCGTTGTTTTCTCACTTCTCTCTCCTCTATCTCTTCTCTATTCTATTATCGACGCCACTCTGCTGCCGATGTTTCAATTACTCTCATTACCTGACCTCGGCGCATCCGCTGACCTGCTAAAATATCGCCAAATCGATGGACCATAAATTCTAATCGAGCGACGGGCAAAAGGCGAAAGCTCCTCTCCTGGTATGGCCTGTGCGGGTGGACTGCCGGGGGACCGGTCGGGGCTGGTCGGCCTGGCTCAGGCGGGAGACGGCTTGGCCCAGGCGAGAGGCGGCCTGGCCCAGGCGGGCGGGTAGTCAGACAGGGGACCCGTGGTCGGGGCTAGTCGAGCAGTCGACGGGACGAGAAGATTTGAGGATTCGCTGTAGCATGTCGGTCGTGATTAGCGCTGAGTGAGAACCTATGTCTCCCCTGAGAGTCGACCGTGTGATCAACTGTGTGGCGACGTATTGAATAACTCGACGTGAAGAGGCGACTAAGCATTAAATGAAGTAGGCTATTGGAAGCGATGTCGGACATTGTTGTTTTTAAGTAAAAATTACTTCGAGGTTTTGTGAAAGTAGGGTATTTGCGCTAGACACAAGTAGATTTAGTTGGTAAATGGTCGTCTTTCGGATAATATGAATATTAATAGTAATGTGGATGAGAATAAGTAACTTTAGGTGTCATTTAACAGAAAGCCATATATATATATATATATATATATATATATATATATATATATATATATATATATATTAGTAGCGAGAGATGCAGGAGAAATATTGACATAACTATACAGCAAAAGACATAACTATGCTTTCATGATTGCCACATGTGCAGTATATTTATATATATATATATATATATATATATATATATATATATATATATATATAGAGAGAGAGAGAGAGAGAGAGAGAGAGAGAGAGAGAGAGAGAGAGAGAGAGAGAGAGAGAGAGAGAGAGATTAATTTGGCAACTGATTTTTCTCGCTGTTATATGACGTAACTAAATCGCAATGTGATACTGATCCTGTACTGAAATTGAGACTATCATAGTGGATGGGATTTCTAAATTTTGAATATAGCACTGTCTTATACACTCTATAGGTTTAGCTAATTTATTGCACTGTCTCATATAGATTTTACAAGTTTGTCTAATCTATTGCACTGTCTTATAAACTTTATAAGTTTGGCTAATCTACATTCAAACACTTGTCCTATCATGCAATTGGCCCAGGACTGTTCTGCCTTTTGCATCTCTCATTTTAACGACTCAAACCTGATCCAGAATTTTCTCTCCGCCCCTCTCCCCCCACTAGGACTTTGTTATCCATCTTCCAGGATTTACCGTGTTCATCCATTCATCAATATTTCTTTGTTCATCGGTTACTCGTCTCGTGAATTTCTCCTGCATCTCTCGCTACTAATATTCTCCAAGTCTCCATCAATCTTTCCAGTTTCTCTCCGACTAATTTTCTACTCTCTCTCTCTCTCTGTCTTTGTCTTGTTCGCTAACTTCGGAGAATTTTTCTTTGTCTCGTGTTGTAAAGTTCAGATAATTTACTCTCACTAATTCTGTGGCTAAACCTGTAGCACGAAGTCTTTATTTACCTTTGAGCCGATTGAGTAGCATTATCGGTTAGATGTCTGACTGCGGATCTATAGGTGCAGGGTTCATATCTTGTGCTCTCTCCGTCATTGACATGCTATCGAGCAGAAAATTGACGTTAAATTCTTCTCTATTTATATATGTAATAGTTTGTTTTGCACAGCAGAATATTGACATAACTATACAGCAAAAGACATAACTATGCTTTCATGATTGTTTATTTTATCACCGGACCGACACCGTTTAGGATCTTGTTCTTTCTCTTCACCTCTATATTATCACATGTGCAGTACACGGTTGGTCTATTCTTCAAGCGACCCGGACGCAACACGGGGAAGCTATATTGTATTGAATACAATAACTGAACCATACCAGCTTCTATTACTCAATACACAATGACCCAGCCTCCTCATACGTCCCGTTAATGAGTCGCTGTATTTTTAGTGGATTTAACGTTATGGTCAGAAGCCCAAAGGGCTTTTCTCCAAAAAGTCCAACCCGACCATCGTCGTGGTTGATCAACTGATCGACCAACCAAAGCAGCAGTCAGATTAGACTGATTGATGTTCCAGGTCTCAATTGTAAATATTCATGCCAAACTTTCAAATATTTAAGATGCACATAGAGAAGATTTAGATTACATTTAAGATGTAGATAGAGAATATAATATGTATCAAAATGAATATCGAATTAGTCATGTATGCTTAACCTGTTATATTATACACCAATGGAAAATATTTAATTATCTAATTAGTGTGATAACTGCGTCATTTAAAGTGCAATTCTTTGGTTGTTTTCTCTGAGATTTCTGATGATATAATTAGATACATTCAGTTGCCTCACCATGAGGTCTCAGGTAATCCTCTCTCTGGGCGTGTGCTGGGTGTCAGCCCAGGGGCTCATGCTGGTTCAGCCCTTCAGGGGAGGCAGGACCGGGGTGACCCCTGACCCTCGACCATAGCCTGGTGGCGCTCAATGTTGTCTCTATTGTTGTCAGCTCATGCGGTTCATAGTGTTAGCTTAATGATACAATTACATGAGTGATATAATTACACTAGTGATATGATTACACTAGTGATATAATTACACTAGTGACATAATTACACGAGTGATATGATGACACGAGTGATATAATTACATGAATGGTTTGATTACACAAGTGATATGATTACACTAGTGATATAATTACACTAGTGATATAATTACACTAGTGATATAATTACACTAGTGATATAATTACACTAGTGATATAATTACACGAGTGATTTAATTACACGAGTGATATGATTACACTAGTGATATAATTACATGAATGGTATGATTACACAAGTGTCATAATTACACGAGTGATACAATTACGCCAGCGATACAATTACATGAGTAATATAATATCACGATTGATGTAATTACACTTCTTCTAGTGTATTGCCTAACAGCAGGTCCATGACGTGTAACTTTTCCAACCAATTATATCCTATGCCTTCCTATTCATCTCTATTTATGAATTTGTTATAACATCATCTAACTTCCCATACATGTATTAATCTTTCTCTAACTCTTTTCCTTGCAGTTTTCCTTCTACTACATCCTATAGCAAACCACCCCCTTACAATTATACTTTACTGGTGCAATTACAGGAGATTCCAGTCATTTTATAACTCGTCGTTAAAGCGATTGGCTGACACAGAGTGCTGCGGAAAGGATTTTTCTCAATCATCGTATAAATATACGTGTTATTTATTTAGGTTATTGGCCTGTTTATTAGTTGTGCCTTTTGGAATTATGCTTCTGGATTGATGCTGTTTGTTAAACTGTAGATATATAATAATATTTTTTTATCCTCTGCAAGCTATACATAGAAAATTTACTTGGAAATTTAGGTAGATATGAACATGGCCAATTTACTAAGAAATTTAGATAAATATGAATTAGTGGTGTTATCTTGTAAGACTGAAAATCTTAAATATACTCTCTGTTCTAATTAACTATTCTCGTCTAGCTCTATAACTTTTCTTGTGGGTACTTTTCGTTTTGCGTCGCTTTTGAGACTTTGTTAGGAATGCAACAATAGACTCTTCATATTGATTGATTGAACTTAATTGAACTGAATAGAACTAAATAGAACTGAATAGATTTGAATAGATCTGAATAGAACTGAATAGAACTAAATAGATCTGAATAGAACCGAATAGATCTGAATAGAACCGAATAGAACTGAATAGAACTAATAGAACTGAAGTGAACTGAAAAGAACAGAATAGAACTAAATAGAACCGAAATGAACTGAATAAAACTGGGCGCAGTTCAAGAAGGTCAGGCATTTAGATATAACGGATCTCCATTGACCATAGACCTGCGGTAACCCTATGCTTAACTTGCCACAGAGGTTCAGTTTCATTATATCCACTCAATCATCCTGTAATCCCGTGTCCCAAGCATCCCGTGTCCCGGGAGCTTAATTATCATCCCACCATTCAAATCCGTTATCCTAATCATTTTTCCAGTTCTCCTATTAGACCGTGCTCGCTGTATTCATGATAAATACAGAAATAGTATTAAATTTAAAAAATGATAATAAATAATAATAATAAATGATCTCTACCCGGTAGGATGGTTTGGGGTTGATAGCGTACCAGCTTGGTAGGCAGGAGGCTACAGGTACGAATCTTAGACAGATTCTAAAAGTTTTCGTAGGATTCTTTCAGGTCAGTGAAAGTTTATTTGTCATAACGTTAAATGTTGATTATAGAAGTGCTCTCTCTCTCTCTCTCTCTCTCTCTCTCTCTCTTTCTTTCTTTAGTAATAATTTAATAATAATAATTATTTTATTATTATCTTTATTTTATAATAAAATTTAAAATAGATGCTTTTATTCTTGAAGATTTTATACAAGGGGTTTGAAATAATAGTAATGCATTTTTTTTAACTTTAAGAATTAAAATATAAAAACAGCTTATCTCAGTAGATTTGTTAATAATTGGTTACAGAGGTTACCTTTCTCTTTAAGAGTGGACAAGTTCGACTACCGGTAGAGGGCGTGACCAAGTGGCTAGAGGGCGTGACCAAGTGGCTAGAGGGCGTGACCAAGTGGCTAGAGGGCGTGACCTTATCATGCCGGCCAGTATGATTGGTTGAGTTATGGATTAGTTTCATAATGGAGCGATTTGTTGTTGGACGTGTTGTATCCGGCATGATCCGTATTACTTCAAGTGACCAGTGACGAGGATTCAGTCCATCAAATAGCTTAGAGACTGGAGTCGGTCATGAAACAAAGAGATGGGGAATTAGTTGTCCTAATTAGTTGTCCTTTTCTCCTTCATTTTTTTGTCATATTTATAATAGCTTCGACTGCGAAACGGACAGTTTTTACTGTGGATAAGTCATAGTCTATAATTGAGTCTTAACTTTAATATCGTAAATTAATGAGGGCATATGGCTTAGCGGTTAGAGTGTTCGCCTGGGAAGTAAATGGCTTCTGTTCAATGCCCAGATCAATGCCGTGATTTTGCCCAAGAAATGGTCGTTTCAAAATTGTGTGCCCAAATATAAAATAATGGAACTATTATAAGCGACATTAGGCTGCAATAATTTGCAGGCTCAACATGTGGTCTACAGAGATTAATAAACTTACGGTTTGATTGAATATTCAAATAGTGTAGCCGATGATGACAATGGAAATCAGCTCAAAGCTCTTTTTTACAGAAGCTATGATTAGTCCCATTAACTGTGACTAAAGACTAGTATTGGAGGTTAGGGACAGTCTTTTGATGGATCAAGGAGTTTGATGGAATGTTCTATAACATGCAAAAGGCAGACTCGTGCTGAAAACATGTACCTTGAACCTGTGATTTCGAAGTACACCAGATGAAGAAGAGATGATCAAAATATCAATACGTCGTTAGATTGTTTTGGATGTGACGACTATGGTTACAGTTGTCACGGGTAAACGACAACAACCGTGTTATAAACTTTCCACGGCAGATTCATCTGCGGAGGTTCAGGTTTTAAACAAAGAAAAGGTGAACGCTGGTCTATAAAAGGCGGATGGAAAGAGTGACAGAGCCGTGGAGCCGGTAAGAAGAGAAACGGGGAGACGGGAAGCCACGGAGTGGGGAGCGGGGGCCCGGGGAGTGGGGGCCCGGGGAGCGGGGACCCGGGGTGCGGAGACTTGGGGAGCGGGGACCCGGGGTGCGGGGACTTGGGGAGCGGGGACCCGGGTAGCGGGGGCCAGGGAGAAGGGAGCGCATCGAGTAGGACAAGAGTCGCCGATGATAATTGTCGTGAAAGCAATATTTCATTGCCCTCTGGCGGGCGCGTCGATTGCTTAAACCGATCGGTCGACTTTTCAATCTCGTCGACTTGGTCGTAACAAAAGAGTCGCATTACGCGAGAACTTCGTCGGAGTGGCGCGCACTGCGGGGGTTCGCACGGCTTGCGAGCAGTGCTCGTGTAGGCTCGCGAGCAGTGCTCGGTGCTCGTGTAGGCTCGTGAGCAGTGCTCGTGTAGGCTCGTGAGCAGTTCTCGTATAGGCTCGCGAGCAGTGCTCGTGTAGGCTCACGAGCAGCACATATGTCGTGGACCCGATATTTTGATTGACACTGGACAGAGTACTGGGTGAGAGACAAGGAGTGAGATTAGGACGCATAAAAGTATAATAGGCCACCATCTCAATGAATCCTTGACCACTTTTCCTATAAAAGTATAATAAGCCTTCATCTCATTTAATCTCTGATCATTTTTCCTATAAAAGTATAATAAGCCTTCATCTCATTTAATCCCTGACTATACCCTGCCTCTGATTAGTTGTTATTCATAATACAAAGGATCTCGGCGATCAATTAACAATTAGACCAAACACTTCCAGTGGTTTCTCTATTGACTGCGAAAGACTCCCGGACTTGTGAGGTATTTATTGTGTAAATACGAGATCCCTCTCTAATCTTTTGTCCAACGGTCTTAGCTTCGACTCTCGGATGCGCGATTATAGTAGTATCGACATTCTGATTGAGTAGACATCAGCTGAAATACTTCGATAATGTCTCGTGAAAGTAAATAGATAGGAAAAGACGAAAACTGATGTCTAAGTTGATCACTCTTTGCTCTTTAGGTTTTGTATCTTGACATATTAGGCTACGCAATTCTTTTTATTTTTCTCTTGTTTCTTTCACTGTATCATGCAATGTGTTATGAACTTATGTCTGAAATTAACGAGTGATGGTGATTGGCAGAGATGGATATGGTTTGACAGAAGACAGGTAAACTAAGATAAAGAAGATAGACATATAATAATTAAAATTAATAATAATATATATTAGCAGTATAAGTTATAATTATAAATGATAAGGTAATAATATGGATTCAAGCAGAAGTGTAATTGTTTATTGTAATTAAAGTACATATTTGTCTAATTTCCTACATTTATCAAACCCCAAGGTGTTATTCACTTGCAGTATCTTTAATAGCCAGTGGCGTGACGAGAGGGAGGCAGGGACTATGTGTCTCTCCAATGTATCCTGAAGTCTTTAAATTAAGCTCAACATTGATAAGGGCCCACTCCTAAGTAGACATGAAGAGGAAAGCGGAAGACAGAGAAGAGTGGAGGCTTTATATGCCGTGGACCTGCCAGTAGGCAGTGCACTAAGAGAGAGACATTGATGAAGCGTACACCTCTCCTCAATTGTCTACCCCAAGATTGAACCCTGGCTACGCCCCTGCTAATAGCCAACTCTAAATGACAATTCCGTCGAAGTTGAATTTTCAATCCCTTAAAGCTCAATCCTAGAGTTTCAATGAAATGTTGACGGCTTTCAGTAACAACGGATCCATAGGGAAGTGTCGGATAGGGGTGGGACAACTTCCGGTTGAAGTCCGACTGTCAGTCTAAAGGTATAAAGGATTCTAAAGGTTGCCACGCCCACAACGAAACTATCGATTGAATAAAAGTGTGCAAAGCAATTGTTGATTCACGTGTCAGCGCTTAATCGAAGCGAATTCCCAGCAAAGAAAATGCAGTTTAATTACATGATCTTTAAGGAATGAAAATTTTGCAAATATTATAATGTAGACAGATCCAAAGCTATTTGGAGTTTTTGATATAATGACAAATTGATCATCATAATTAATTGCTTGAATAAAGACTAACATTATGTACTTAATAAATAGTTAGTTTGTTACCGGTTGATTTAAATAATTAAATTGCCATTTTGCGTACTTACTGCGGAAGATAATTTATTGCCTAATTTAATTAATTATCTTTTTCCTCTTTCTCTATCTCTCTCTCTCTCTCTCTCTCTCTCTCTCTCTCTGTTTTAATTTTTAAACAATGATTTTTATCTCTATTTATAACTGTAGATTCTTAAATTTAACAAGTTCGAGTATTCAGAAATGTTATTATTCTTGTGAATGTATTATTTATTCAACAGTTATGTATATTTATCAGCGATTTATCGTTAAGCCATCGATTATTCCGCTGATTAGTCAATGTTTTGGAAAATGAAATCTCCGTTTAGTGAATATTTTCGTCAGTTTTTATTCAGATTTTAAGTGAACTAGAGTCAATATTAGTTCGTTAATAAATGAATTCAGTAACGCAAATCGTTACCTTAATCATTCAAGAAAAAAAAGGAAATAATATGCTTTACGCCAGTTCAACCTCGCTTAATCCTCATTAAGAGACACAGTCGAGCTACCGTCGCTACTATTTCAAACACTTTTGCACTGCAATTCACTCCTCTGTTACAGTAAAGTAAACAAGCATTATAATGAAATGTATATCTATCACTGTTAATACCACTTGTTCAAACCGTTAGGCAATTTAGACCAATTTCCGTATAGTCAAAATCCGATATTTTACTCTCAGATCAGAGCAACTGGGATTTGAACCCACCAGGGCTCAATTCCTCTCAGGATCTGTCATTTAAAACTTCATGACGTTATCCCTACGCTATTGAGACATTCTATAAATAAGACATTCAATATAGGGCGCTATGCATTCTCTTGTAGGCTCTGTTGCTATATTGAATTGAAATTGCTTTCAAATTTCGCCTCAGTTGCCGCTTCAGATCTTTCAGGATTATAGAAGTGGCTTGATTAGATTTGAGTGATGGCAGAATGTGGAGAGAACGACAAGTGGATGAGGAAGGAATGAATGCGGTGGTGTATATGAGGGAGGAATGAATGCGGTGGTCGGGGTTGTGGTATCCGTGGCTCCCTGCCGAGTTATTTCACGTCCGACTCTTTGTCCGGCGTCGAGACGGATAGAGAATCAGTCCCCGTTATCTCGCTCCACTCGCCGTGTGCTCTGATTCCCGTTCCTATTTGTCCGCCTCTCTCCCGTGTCCCTCGTTCTCAGGTGTCCCCCTCTCGCAGTAATTCTTTCCATTGTCGCGAATGAACTTTTCCACTTTGCCACTTTTTAGTTTAAAGAAAGGCTAAATTCTAATTTTATAAAGGCTAATTTAATTCGTTGAATAAAGGCTAAATTCTTAAACAGTTAATTATCCATTTCTTTGCTTTTGACATCTTTTGACGTTTCTTGACATATTTCCATTTTAATGAAAAGATGTCAAGGGCAAAGATAGGTCAAGGTTTAAAATGGGTGTAATTTGAATAGTGTGCGGCTGTTTCTAACTGGATCAGCTGTTAGTTTCCATTTTTGGAGAAATGATGGAATTAATTTGGACTATTTTTAAATTACATATTAATTTGGACTACTTATTAGCTTAAGAATTAAGACCTTTACTTCAAACAACGCCAGAAAGAGCATTCGGTTGGTGAGCGCCTAGGGTCCAGAAATTGCTACAAAATTTTTCAAAACGAATGGAAGAGATTTTGTTGATATGGTATGGGACAGAGAGAAATGGAGAAGGTCTATTGGTATTCCGACCCTAGTTAAACTGAGATTAAAGGGAAGAATAAGTAGATAATTATGATGATATTACTTTTTTACAGTAAGTAGCTAAGCCTCTTTTTATCATCTGGTTCGTTGATAATATATAGACTGCCGAATTGTTGAAGATTTGAACCATGAACAGATTTTATTTGCTTTTCCCAACGTCACGCTATTATACGCTGAAGTCATACAATTATCGTATCACGTTATCTGGAAATAGAGGTCGTGGTAACCGATAAACCATTTCTAAAATTCTTAAATGCGGGTTTAACGTCAAGATCAGAAGCTTGAAGGGCTTCTCTTCAAGACGTCAGGTGTACAGGTGTTTCCTGAAAGATGTGTCCGAGATTTTACTCTCTGATCAGCTATACCGGGTATTGATCCCTGGACCTCAGGAACAGTCATTAAAATCTTCATGTCGTTACCTGACGCGCTAACACACTGAGCCGCCGAGACATTTATCCAGAAAACCATTGCACAACCGAGCTATTTTTATCGTCGTAGAATTCTGATACCAGGTTCACTGGGCTATTTTCATTGATTCGTCATCCACCAAACCGTCAATCACTCGGTTCTTTATATTAGAAACATGGTCGTCCAATCACGTGATCTTATTCTTATTCTTTGTTCTCTAGCACCAATCCTGCTCAACCGTAGTTATCCATAACGGAGACTATTTCTGTACTTGTTGTTTTTGTTGTTGTTTCTGTGCTTGTTGCTCACAGCATTTGTTTCTCTCAGTACTTGTTGCTGTCAGTACTTGTTGCTTACAGTACTTGTTGCTTCCACTACTTGATTTGTTGCTCTATGTGCTTGTTGATTTCAGTACTTGTTGCTTCCAGTATTTGTTGCTTACAGTACTTGTTGCTTTCAGTACATGTTGCTTTTAGTACATGTTGCTTCCAGTACTTGTTGCTGTCAGTACTTGTTGCTTTCAGTAGTTGTGTTGTTTACAGTATTTGTTGCTTACAGTACTTGTTGTTTACAATACTTGTTTCTTACAGTACTTGTTGCTTACAGTACTTGTTGGTTACAATACTTGTTGTTTACAGTACTTGTTGTTTACAATACTTGATGCTTTCACTATTTGTTGCGTTCACTACTTGTTGCTTTCACTACTAGTTGCTGCCCATATTTGTTATTTTCAGTATGTGTTATTTTGGTATTTGTTGCCTTTAATATGCAGCACAGTTTTAAATAAGCGTTCGTTTTGCCACCCGATGATGACATCCAGCTCGGTACACTGATCTCAGTTAATCTTGCCTTTCTTGCACCATTGGTTAGATTTATTGCTGCGGAATTGTAGGTACGGGGTTCAGACCAGTTCTCGCCCGTCCGTATAATATGAATGTCAACTCGAAAGTGATGGCTTTGTTAGGGTTAGGGTTTGGGTATGGTTTATAAATTTTTGAATTTGAAATATTTTAGATTTTTTAATTTTAGCTCTAAAATTTCAATTAATCAATTTCGCAGTGGACGTTCATAGTATGCTGCTCGTCCCTGAAAATTGACTTTCGAATAGAAACTGACGTTAAGCGATACTTAAGCCTGTCAGCAAGTTAAACGGGAAAGTGGTAATTATGGTCTACCCGCCGCTGAGTGTCAGTTCTTAAATTAGCGCGAAGAGTTGACGCATAACAGTTGTTAGACGTCACTTCTTAAATTAGCAATCATCGTTGTTTAGATAGTTATAGGTGAGGAAAGTCAGACTCTGACCTCTTGATTAGCTGCCCTTAATGTTCCCGGGTGGGTCATTTACTGGTGACATCATTGCAACTATATATCTGCTCTTTATATTGATCTCTTCTCTCTCTCTCTCTCTTTCGCTCGCTCTCTCTCTAATGTTCAGACAAGTGTCAGGTCCAAGTGGTATATTCCTACTCGCATGATGCTTTCATGCTCCTTAAAGAGCACTCCAGAGATTAAAGAAGTCATCCCTTCACAAGAATGAATGCATTGTATATAGGAGCAGAGTGTGGATGTAAATCACGATATAGTTGATACAGGATGTCGTGAGTTACCACGCCTCCCCCCCCCCCCAGTCTTACTCCATTCAAACGTTTTCACATTGAAACTGTTAACCTTGAAACATGCTTAGGGCACTAAATAATAAAGAAATTAAAAGACAAACTAAATCCTGAAATTAATGCTGGATATAACTTTATATAAGCTACTTAAATCTTGATTGAGATAGTCTCTGCCAAAATCAATGGGGGGAATTTATCCCCCATATCCCCCCACTTCGCTACACCCATGCTGATCAGCGGTCGAATATCGTACCGACATCACCACTGGCTCAAGCCAGTATAATAAAGAGCACACCGTGTGAAGTTAAGTATCCAACAATATCATTAATTAACAATACCCTACGACTATGTTACATCCTCTAACGCACCTTTAGTTGATTAAATATAATTTAGAGAGAAAGCGAAGCAAAAAACTAGTAAAGGCCCGTAAATTTAATTTACAAAATTTATCTCTTCTAGGTTTTACTTCACTTGTATACAACTGAGGTATCAAATAATTATAATCTGGCATCATTCCTTGTCTTCCTTTAATTGATTTATTGATTGAGATAGTCTCTGCCAAAATCAATGGGGGGAATTTATCCCCCATATCCCCCCACTTCGCTACACCCATGCTGATCAGCGGTCGAATATCGTACCGACATCACCACTGGCTCATTCTACATTTTTGCCTATCTGATAAATTTTGTGTTTTCTAAACATTCCACTCGATAGAAATAATACTACTTCGAATACTTATACTTTTGCATCTTCTCTCGGTTATAGCTTATAGAGGATATTTCAATTTTTTGTTGGACTTCACTGGCCCCATTATGAGATTATTGTCTTTAATAGCACTGTTAGCAATCGTCTGCCGGTGAGCCATTCTATTCCGCAATACTGCTTGCTTCCAAGCAATAATTTCGAAATTATAATTTAGATTAAACTCTAATTATAGCCTGTCAGTTGCTGAGGTGAGGGTTAAAGAGTGACGTTCATCAGCCGTTGGTCCGCTCGATTTATTTATAAACTTTCCCTGCAAGATACTGACGCTCTAAGCCTATTCCCAGCATAATGGCATAAGCTAATTAATAGTGCAAAATTGAATTAATTGTGCATAATTAGGAGTTTGTTGGTATACAGTATACCTTTGTTTTGGTTGATTGGTTGCTGAATAATAATAAAATATTCAAAAGAGACAAATAGAGTTCGAAGATTGCTAATTAAATATATTTCTCAGAGTTTTTTTATTGGAGTAGCTTGATTTGTTAACTAGATTTTCTAAATTGATTGATTGAAGTATCTGGATTGATATAAGCAACGGTAAACTAAAATACGGACATGTGAGTTTGAAATTGTGTGAATTGCTAAATTATTGTTTCAATTGTGTGAATTTGTTGAAATAACATAATGTGCGGTATTCAAATCCTGGGATCGCCTGTCACTGACATCGCTTTCATGATGATGAGATATAGGGAAAACTCTAGGGACATAAGAGGATAGAGATATGATGAGGAGGATATAGGGATAACCCTAGGGAAATGAGAAGGAAAGGATAAGGATATGAGGATGAGGATTTAGGGATAACCCTAGGGAAATGAAGGAAAGGATAAGGATATGAGGATGAGGATTTAGGGATAACCCTAGGGAAATGAGAAGGAAAGGATAAGATATGAGGATGAGGATTAGGGATAACCCTAGGGAAATGAGAAGGAAAGGATTTAGAGGATAACCCTAGGGAAATGAGAAGGAAAGGATAAGGATATGAGGATGAGGATTTAGGGATAACCCTAGGGAAATGAGAAGAAGGATAAGGATATGAGGATGATGATTTAGGGATAACCCTAGGGAAATGAGAAGGAAAGGATAAGGATATGAGGATGAGGATTTAGGGATAACCCTAGGGAGGGAATGATGAAGAAAGGATAAGGATATGAGGATGAGGATTTAGGGATAACCCTAGGGAAATGAGAAGGAAAGGATAAGGATATGAGGATGAGGATTTAGGGATAACCCTAGGGATATGAGGTGAATGTTATCTAATATCTAATATTCTATAGCACTGTTAATCCGATAATAGTCTGTCTACGATTCGATATGATGTCACGCCGCTATAGTGTTACCAGAATATTGTTTCTCTTCATCCTGCTATGGCATAGAGATACTGTAACACTGGGAATGTAACAGAAAATCTGCGGCAGCTCTGCTTCACTTAGTTTCCTAGTTTAACGGCCGTTTCAAATCTCCGAAAAACAATTTGATACGAATATGTTTAAGGTAGGTTTTAAAGCAGGGCCAAGAAATATGATTTCAGTTAGGATCGATACTCGAAAATAATACTTTATTAAATTATATTTAACGTCCCTAAGGTACAGCCTTTTGATGAGGGATTCAATCGTTAATCGATACAGTGCTCTTTATGTAGCGTAAAAGCAGTGAATATGAAAACGTAGCTTGGACTTGCCACTTGGCAGCAAGCCAGAGAGAGATATTTAACGCCTGTTTTAGTACCTGATCGGGAGGAAATGTGTTAGGGTGACATTATTCTTACGCAGTCTCCCCATCGATCTTTAATTGCTGTCTGATATCTTTCTAGCGGCGAGTGACAAATTACACAATTGGGCGGGTTTAATGGCGGCCAGGTGTTGCTCGCTAGACGGCGCTAATCGCGGAGGTAGAGTTACTACAGACCATAGGGTGCAATTAGCCTAGGCTACCGCTAGGCGCTCGCTACGTGCCGTCATTGCGCAATCAACCCGGGCCTGCCCAGTCTATCTGATACTGAAAATAGCTATATAACACTAAATAAATAAGATTCATGTATGAGTTAATATGCCTGAAATAAAGCAATAAATAAATAAATAGAACCATATAGGCTAAAACAGGCAGTTTAGATAGATTTATTTTCACGAAAACAATAATGACATTACAAATTAGGCAAAGATTGATTTGAAAATTGGATATAAAGGCCCGAAAGTTCTGACGAATGCCCATCAAGGCTACAGTTATTTTAAAGCTGGTAAAGCTAAGGTTAAGGTTTCCTCACTCGAAAGCGATGTCAGAAAAATTATTTTAGAATATTTCAGCGTAGACACAATTGCTTAAGTTCACATACAAAGTAACGATATACTTATTTCTCGAAATATTACTTTTTTTCTCGAATTAATAGATGTGTCTAAGAATAGTTCCTGCATGTACATAAATAAATGCATTAAACATGTAGGGAACCATTTACATTATTTTTGTTAGCACAGTTTCTAGAAATCATCGGTATAAGCCGCAGTTTTTCATATTGTTACAAAGACTTTAGAACTGCGCTTTACTCTATCATAGATGACTGACGGGCTGCTACAGAATGAGAACCCATCTTCAACCACGATTGATTTCAGTCGATTACACTCGGACCGCTACTGTAATTAGGGAATTAAAGCGTAACGCCGTGTAGAGGATGCTAGGTGCCTCTGTGAAAGGAGATAAGTAGAGAGTCGAGCTTATCGTCTCGAACAAAGACAGTTGTAGAGCGGGGTAGTTAATCTGCCAAGTCTTGAAGACTGAAGGACTATAGACTTTGTTGGACTATCTCTGATGTCTCGTGTTGTATCAGTAACTTCTGAAGTCGATGACGTATGATATGATGCCAACAATGGTTCTTTAGTGATCTGAACACCTTAGAATTCACTAGTTTACTACTTTAAACAGTTGATTATCTCACCAGTAAATACGGTCATAATTAGAGTTCACTAGCGAATAAAATATCTAGTAAAAATATCTAAAGTAAACTAGATGGTTCTCTCTCAGTGCAATGGAAAGTCCATGGTGTATAAAAATCAACGCCACCACTTCGCCTTAGTTTTTCTGATTCCTCTTCATGATTCCTCTTCGTATCCACGTATTAGTGGATCTTTAAATCATCTAACATTCTTAATCTCGACCAGTTAGTTAGTTTATTGGAAAATATGGAACCAGTAGCTATGTCGGTAAGATATCCGACCGATGATCAGGATGTGTGGGTTCAAATCCTGGGCTCGCACGTCACTGATGTCTTTTCCAGAGAGGAAAACTGTCGTTAACATTATTTTTACAGCTTTCTTGCAGTTTTGCTCATATACTGCTATAAAATTATTTTAAAAATTGTACGAACTATATTAATATTAAATCATTAATCAACAATCAAAAAGTACAAAATATCTTTTTCTACTGTTTTCCAGACCTGCGGCAAGAATCGGTCGACAACTGGCAGTGATCGGAGACGACATCGACAGCAGATATGAGCCAGAGTTCAATCAAATGATAGGCATGCTCAACCTCACGCCCGAGACAGCCTACGAGGCGTTCGCCGGAGTGGCTAGAAAGTACGTAAATCAATCAATCAATCAATCAATCAATCAATTAAAGAATCAATGGATGAATAAATGAATGTATAAATCAATTAACTAATCAATTCGTAAGCCCTATAATCATTTATTCATAGTAATCACTCAATCAAACAATCAGATTATTAATCAATAATGGTATATCCACCAATAGACGTTTAATCCAACATCTAACATTTTTAGTGTTTGGGTAAAAATACATAATATACGCACTCGATTTACTTATTTCTTCTCTTTCCCGTTGCAAAACGGGAAAGATAAAAGCAGATGAGGATGTAGTAAAGAGAGTTTGGAGGGAAGAGCTAGATGTTAAGCTAGAGAGAGGTTGACCACAATTGACGTGGAATGCGGTAATTAAGAAGGACATGCAAAATAGTTGATTGACTGATGATATGGTGTGAGACAGGGAGGAATAGAGAAAGTCTATTCGTATCCGAACCCTGGTTAAACTAGGATTCAAGGGATGATGATGATGATGATGATGACGATGACGACGACGACGATGACGATGATGACGATGACGACGATGACGATGATGACGATAGTAATGACGCTGATTTTTATCATTATTTTATTTTATTATATTAAATTCTATTATCGAGCACTGTCACTCGACGTGTTGTTGTTGTTGTTCAGGTTATTTCGTGACGGTAACGTAAATTGGGGTCGCATCGTGACGCTGATGTGCTTTGGTTACCGTATGGCCGTGACGGTCATCCAGCGTGGCATTCGTGGCTTCTTCTCGAGCATCGTGGGCTTCGTCGTGCGCTTCATCTTCACCGAGAGGATAGCAAAGTGGATAGCAGACCAGGGCGGCTGGGTAAGACATGCCTGTCTGTCTGCCCGTCTGTCTGTCTGCTTGTCCCTCTGTCTGTCCTTCTACTTGTATTTGTTCTGTATGTCCATTTTGTTCGATTTTGATAAGATTATCAAAACAAATTCTCGCGAATTTGTTAAAATATGATGTAAAATAATTTAAATCTGAGTTTATTGAAATGTTGAACACGCACCCTACTGAAATGATCAGTGATATTGAAAAATAAATATTTTATATTTTGTTTAAACAGTTATGCTATTTATATTGCTACCCGTGTTGTGTCCGGGTAGCTGAACAATAGACCAACCGTGGACTACGCGTGTCGCAAAGGACATCAAAGCACAAATAACCAAACCAGGAAAGTGAATTCGGTTAGTGAGAGCCTAGGCTCCAGAAATTGCCACAAAATTTTCAAATCCCGACCCTAGTTAAACTGGGACTCTAGGGAAGATGGTGATGATGAAGATGATGTTGATGATGAAGATGATGATGAAGATGATGATGATGTAAATGATGATGTTGATTATGATGTTGACGATGCTGCTGATGATGATGATGCTGATAACGCAATATGTAACGCTCATGCGACTTATTGATTGATTGATTGTTTGACTGATTTATTGACTAATTGATGTATTGATTGATTGATGAATTGATTGATTGTACTGTTGACAGAGGGCTGCGCTTCGATATATCCCAGACTCAGTTGGCTGGACTACCATAGGCGCTATCTTTACCATCGCCGCCATTTCTGTCACTACCGTCATGTTCCTCTCGCGGAGGAGTTAACCTCGAAGGTTTCGAGAAGATCTGCAGGGACTGCCTCCAGTCGCCTGGATCACGATTCCCTAGCTTCATGTAGGACAGCAAATTGGTTCAGTAGCGGATCTTAAATCGAAAGGACTTGTTTTCGAAAACGTTGGTATTCAATCGATGCTGTCTAACAATCAGTGTTGTGTTAAATGGGAAGGAAAAATGAATAAAGTCAAAATTTGTAGAGATATTTTGCTCGATATTGGAAGTATTGGTTTATTTTCAAAACTCTTGCGAGAGTAAATTGTATGCATTTTGTATTCTGAATTTGTAAACAAAGTGAAAGATTTGAAATTACTGTAATTATATCGTCTGGCGTTTGCTTTAGATTTCTTTTAATCAAACCTTCAAACAGGAAACTTTTATTTGCTTAATCTCGTAATTTTATTTTGTATTGTAAATATATTATATATTTTTACTCGCACGATTGAAAGACTGTTGCAATTGCATTGATCCAGATATAGTTTTCAATAAGTTTAAGTTATTAATTTAATTATATTTGAAGATTGTTTTGTTTAGTTTAGAGAAGATGATGATGATGTTTTGATTAGTTTAAATCACTAATAGTCAGATGATAATGTTTTGTAGTGATTTTCTAATCCGTACTTTTCAATGAGTTTAAGTTAATAATTTAATTATATTTGATGTTTGTTTTGATTAGTTTAGAGAAGATGATTATGATGTTTTGATTAGTTTAAATCATTGGTAGTCAGATGATAATGTTTTGTAGTGATTTTCTAATAATATATTTGATACTGGATGGAGTGTGTAAATAGCTCCAGTGTTTCGGCCCTTCAGAGGATTAAAACGATGAAATCTTAGAAACGGTTCCTACGGTTCCATGGAATTGAATCACAGGCTAAATCCTTGATTTGAATCTCCGGATACTTGCTAACAATTTCTGATATTTGCCCTAAAAGTAAATAAAAAATCAAAGAAAAATAATTGAATACACTATATAAAATCAGATGAATATACTTTGAAATAATTTCCTTTAAATTCCCCAAGTCGAAGACAATTAATGTAAATTGAATAAAATTAGAAGAAAATTTCGATTCATATTATCCCATAGCACTTACAGAGGAATTCATTTAAAACACCCCTAGCCATCCATTTTCGCAATAAGATGTTAGGTAACTAAATACCAGAAAAGCATTGTGGTTAAGGAAAATTTTAGCTATGGTCTAAGTTGTGCTCGTAAAGAGAGAGAGAGAGAGAGAGAGAGAGAGAGAGAGAGAGAGAGAGAGAGAGAGAGAGTTAGTGAGAGATACTGACTTCTAAATTTTTGTCGTGGTTATTCGGTTAGGTAGAATTAAATGGATAAATAAAACGATAAAAAGTCGCCTCTGATTTTATAAGAAATAATTAGAAGTATTTAACCAAGTTAAGCATTTTTGCTAAATCTTCTTCTTCTAGTGGATATGCTTAACGACAGGTCCATGGCATGTAACTCTTCCAACCAATTCTATCCTCAGCCATCCTTTTCATCTCTATATATGAATTTGTTATCAGATCATCCAACATCCCATGTTTTGGTCTTCCTCTATCTCTTTTCCCTTGCATTCTTCCTACTACATCCTTTACCAAACTATCCCTCCTTATAATATGTCCCATCCAGCTTTATCCTTTTGTTTCCTATCACATTTTGCTAAATCTACATCTGTCTATTACCGTGTATCTAAGATGGCTCGGTTAGGATTCGTACCGGCTGTCTCTTGCAGATATGACAAGTTTGCTGTCCATATGGTCATTCTATCGGTACAATCTTAGAAACTTCACATCGAAGCTTCATGAGTAACATCGAGCACTATATGCTACCAATCGCTTAGATTTAAAATATTGTTTTTTCAAGTCCTGTTTCTCAAAACACTGGGTATGCATAACACTCAGGTTGTTTTAATGTGCATTAATATTTACTTGTGATTTTACTATTTTAGCTAACTACCAATGTCTACTTCTTCAATGAACATTCTGTGTGTGTGTGTCACTGTGGATAGTAATAGTAACAAAGGTTTAGCGTTCGTTTCCTCATACAATGATGATGTTAGAGGCGTCGTTTTGAATGCGTGCTTGTGACTATATATATATATATATATATATATATATATATAGACCTATGTGTGTCTGAGTGTGACGCTATATGTAAATGTGTGCGCGTATGTGAATTTATGTGAATAATGTGTTTAAATGCGAAGCTTATTGAGCCCCGTAATTATGTCCGTAGTGCGTAATAATGTTGTCCTAGGATGTCAGGGACGTCATTGACATTGACATCCTATAGCATATCCACTACTGAGTCTTCTAACTCCTTGTCGAATAAAACAAGCATCTCTCACGCCATACTATATCATCTTTATTGTTGCAATTGAAACTGTATTGTAATTCAATTACAATAATTAAAACCCATCTCTTTCCGCCATAGGTCTAAATTTTGACCCGCTTGCCTTGGATCTTTGACTTGCACGGTTTTGATATCGCTTTCTCATGTGGTCTCAGTGTACTCAGTCGTCATCGTGTGGTGCTTTGGCGCCTGTTTGTGTAAAGTCTGCAAGAGACGTCTCTGAGAGTTCCTTATGGTGTAGAATCGGACGTTAAATTCTTATTGATTATTAATCGATTGATTGATTGGTAAGTTTGGTTTTACTGATAACTATTTAACGCAAATTATGTTTATTCTGTGTTGATATGTTTATAATACTCTATTTCTAGAAATGTTGATTGATTGATTATTAATTAGCAATGTTGGTGTACTCGCAGTGTTTGTAATCAAATAATATTTGATTAGTAAGTCTAAATATCTTAATTGATTGCCCCTTCGAATAGTTTTACTACATTTCATATCCTAGATTCTGACGCGATTTGAAAATCTTTGAATTTCTAAGTTCCTGTAAGAGTAAAATCTCTAACTTATACTGGACCGGCAGATGGATAATTAACTGTTTAATGAATTGTATAATTTTTAAAAAAGTATTATCATCATTCCCAATGGCAATAAGGAAATTATTTATGCTATTTAGCTTGTATTTACTTTTAGCAGTTAGTATAAGTGTTAGCATGTGTAGGTGAAACATGCATCTAGTTTAAAATTGTCATGTTTTTCTCCGAATGGATATTTTCAGTATTGATTCTGGAGAGATTTTTTAGAAATAATTTTAAATGCTTTAAACACTTCGTTCAAATAAACAATACGATTCTTTATGTAATTAGAAATTCTGCTAAATACTCTCAGTAAGTTGGCTCTATCTTTGAAGATATGAAGCATAATTAATTAATAAAACGCTTAATTAATTAATAAAACGCTTAAAAGTTAATAAAACGCTTAATTCATTAATACAACGTTTAATTAATTAATAAAAAGCATAATTAATTCATAAAACGCTTAATTAATTAATAAAACGCTTAAATAGTTAATTAAACGCTTAATTCATTAATACAACGTTTAATTAATTAATAAAAAGCTTAATTAATTAATAAAACGCTTAATTAATTAATAAAAATGCTTAAATAGTTAATAAAACGCTTAATTCATTAATACAACGTTTAATTAATTAATAAAAAGCTTAATTAATTAATAAAACGCTTAATTAATTAATAAAAATGCTTAAATAGTTAATAAAACGCTTAATTAATTAATACAACGTTTAATTAATTAATAAAAAGCTTAATTAATTAATAAAACGCTTAATTAATTAATAAAACGCTTAAATAGTTAATAAAACGCTTAATTCATTAATACAACGTTTAATTAATTAATAAAAAGCTTAATTAATTAATAAAACGCTTAATTAATTAATAAAACGCTTAAATAGTTAATAAAACGCTTAATTCATTAATACAACGTTTAATTAATTAATAAAAAGCTTAATTAATTAATAAAACGCTTAATTAATTAATAAAAATGCTTAAATAGTTAATAAAACGCTTAATTCATTAATACTTAATTAATTAATAAAAAGCGCTTAATTAATTAATAAAAAGCTTAATTAATTAATAAAAAGCTTAATTAATTAATAAAAAGCTTAATTAATTAATAAAAAGCTTAATTAATTAATAAAAAGCTTAATTAATTAATAAAAAGCTTAATTAATTAATAAAAAGCTTAATTAATTAATAAAAAGCTTAATTAATTAATAAAAAGCTTAATTAATTAATTAATTAATAAAAAGCTTAATTAATTAATAAAAAGCTTAATTAATTAATAAAAAGCTTAATTAATTAATAAAAAGCTTAATTAATTAATAAAAAGCTTAATTAATTAATAAAAAGCTTAATTAATTAATAAAAAGCTTAATTAATTAATAAAAATTAATTAATAAAAAGCTTAATTAATTAATATAAAGCTTAATTAATTAATAAAAAGCTTAATTAATTAATAAAAAGCTTAATTAATTAATAAAAAGCTTAATTAATTAATAAAAAGCTTAATTAATTAATAAAAAGCTTAATTAATTAATAAAATGCTTAATTAATTAATATAAAGCTTAATTAATAAAATGCACACTATTTTATTTCGACGTGAACTGTTATTTGGAGGAGGCAATTAGTGTTACTAAGTATTATCTTGTTTCTAATCATTACTGTTTGGTATTGAAGAAAAGTATTATTTAAGAATTTCCATTCTAAGGCCTGTATAACATATAGTGAGTAGTTATGTGTAACGGTTAACAAATATTAAATTAAATATTAATTTGGTTGAATGGCTCAGTAGCGTAGTGGTAATGTCATGAAGTTTTAAATGACAGATCCTGAGATGAATTGAATCATCGTGGGTTCGACTCCCGGCCGCGCCGATCTGAGAGGAAAAATCTCGGACATTTACTGGAATGGTTACAAGAAAAATGGACTAATTTGCCTAACGGTTTAAACATGTGGTATTAAAAGTGATAGATATCAAAATAGTTGATCATTTTACTATAATGCGTGTTTACTTTTTTATTCAGTGCTGAAAGTGTCTAAAATTAATAAGGGCAGCAAATCTGTTGAGCTAAGGGACTCCCAAATCATTAGATATTCAGAAACGTTTAGAATAGGGAACTCTAGGATAGGGACTGCTAAATAAATTTGCTGGAGCACTGTATACTGTATGTTGTTGTTTGCTTTTGAATCTTGTTAATTGCAAAGACCTCGAACTTTTGATGTGTGAGTAGTAATTTGTCTCTAACGTAAGTGTCATAAGGTTCAGCACGAACTCTGTCTAATCAAACTCCGAATTGGATTTACGTGAATTTGTAACTTAAAATATAATGTTATAAAATTTCTCTAATGGCTTTATCTTGAATAACTTGACTACAACTATTATCAAAAAGCATCGCAACTTAACTTTTCAAATTAAAAATATTTAGACTCAGAAAAGCTTATTCTCTAAAATACATGTTTACCTAATCCTGTGGTTGGGTCCAATGCCAATTGGACACTGAACTTTGCCTAAATATGCTATATAAAATAGTAATAATACTTGATTTAAATAGCAAAATTTGTGTGTTCTTACATATATGACTGATTACATACGTATAGAAATATTGGCGAATAAATTTGTATTTGGGACTTGAAACTAACCTGCAATCAATTTAAGACGCTGTAATTTATTGTCTAGTGAAGAAAAGGTGGAACGCATTTTGTAATCTCATAGTGATTGCTGGCTATACGGATAGTATTGAAATTGTTTTTTTAATTAATGCTGTACGTTAGGTATCGTTAGGTATCGTATCTATACAGCTAGAAATAAAATGTCCTTTCTACAAAACATTAGATTTTATTTTTAGGGTCCTCAGTGTTATAAAACAGATTTTCATTTGTTTTATCTATTTATGAAATGTCTTTGATTATCTAAAATTAATGAATCAATTAATTGACCAGTTATTAAGTAATTCATGGTTGGACGTCTAAGGTGATGTATACTGGTTTACTTTCGGGAGAGTAGTATTTGATACAAAGTGCTCGATTTGAAACCTTAAAACTAAAATTAAACTGTAACTAATGTAAAATTTAAATTAAAGTGTAACACTAAACTCTCCATCCTTTGAAAGATCGGATTATATGACGGCAAGAATATAGGGAGTGTGGGTGCCCTCTCTAGAAGCTGACGAATTTAAGAACTAGTCAACGTGCAGCGACTTTATGAACTAGTCTGCGTGTGACGACTTTATGAACTAGTCTGCGTGTGACGACTTTATGAACTAGTCAAGGAAAAGTTTATAAGTCGAAATCTCTTCTTAGTGAGTGTTGTAAAAATTTAGAAATTTGTTTTGTGAAAAGTTTGTAGGTTATTCCTAAAGTAGGACAGGAGCATACGCGTCGTACCTAAAAACTTGTAATTGTTTGCGTGTCTCTTTACTTGTATATATTCATTCATATTAATACATATTCATGCATATTCATGCATATTATTACATATTCATGTATATTCATGCATATTCATGCATATTAATAAATATTCATGTACATTCATGCATATTTATGTCCTTTTACGAGTGGTTATGTAACGCTTCAGCTTTCTGAGCTTATGCATAAAATTAAGCACATAGTGCGATACTGTTTCGCACACTTGTTGTGTGCATACTTAATGTTACACTTGTATTTCTTTTTATCGTTTAAATTTGTCTGCTATATTTTCGCAGGTGGTGTGTTTTTGCATAATTATATGCATATATTCTTGCTTGATTTTAGTCTATAATGTATTTAAAATCTCATCTCTCGCAATGCAAAGCCTTTATTATTTTTATATCACATCAATCTTCAGTAAATTGATTGTATAATTATTTACTTATTTCGTGGCCCGCGCAAAGGTGAATATATGGCCCGCGTGCGGCGGTTTTGTTCTTTGTAATATACGCAGTCGTCAATATTTTCGCATAATATAATATATTTTGTTTTGAAAATAGGCCAACTAAATTTGTTTATCTACATAAATAACTAATGATGATGATAATAATAATAATAATAATAATAAAGGTTTAACGTCCGATTCCTCATCTTAGGATGAGTTATACATCATATCAATTGCAGATATAATTACCAGGGCTACTGAGTAATAGAACAACCGTAAACTACACGTGTCGTAAAGTATGCGAAGCGACTGAGCAAGAATTGAGGAAGACAAAGGAAAACCATCTCCAAACCAAATTATTCGCAAGATATAGAATACATTAAGAGGGGCCGGGCGGTTTAGGCGCAGGACCCTTTATGAATTTGTTAAAAGATTAGCTCGTTAATCGATGGATTGCTCTTCATGGAGCGTAAAAGCTGAATTTGAGTAGGACTGTGTACCTTGAACCTGCTACTTGTCAGAACACTAGAGAGAGAGAGAAAGAGAGAGAGAGAGAGAGCGAGAGAGAGAGAGAGATATATATATATAGAGAAATCAATTGTAATTTAAGGTCAACAAATATTTCGGCTAATACAAGACCTTTAGTTTACCTTACAGATATTTCCTCCATAGTACTATAATGAACAGCAGTGACGAATTGAATAAATGACTTATTCTCAATTCATTACTTAGTAATTATTTAATTTAAATGTACAAATTTAGTGCCTAAGCCCGTTTTATAATTAATCAAAGCTTTTCACTTTTTTTCAGTCCTTTATTGCCGTTATAACCTAATTAATGATCCATTATTTTCGTACATTTATTCGTCGAATTATCTGCCGATCACGCAATCCAGCAGTCAATTTTTAAACACAAATAAAAGCTGATGTAAGTTAGTCTTACTCTACCTACTTAGATGTACCTGAGACTGTCTTCAGACGACGAAATGGTCGTTAAAATGTCAATGGAATGTTTATAGTACATCACTGTCCATCTTGTTTAGTCAACGGTTAATCAAGGCCTTTGTCTACCAGACAATCTGATCGACCTGTTACAATGGTAGCTCACTTGTATATTTCATCACAAATTCAAATGTAGGTAACCGGCATGCCTTGGACCATGGACTTGCATTGTTTTGATCTCGCTTTCTCTTGTGGTCTCTGTGTACTCAGTCGTCATCATGTGGTGCTTTGGCTCCTGTTTGTGTAGAGTCTGCAAGAGACGCCCCTGACATTGCCTTATGGCGAGGAACCGGACGTTAAATTCCTATTGATTGATTGACTTACAAATACATGTATTTCTCAGCATTCTCTTCAAGCATATAGCTAACAGCCCAATGTTGATCACTTACTTGCACATCAATATTACAAACTAATACGCCTGTAGAACCACGTGATCAATCTGATTTATTGATTGATTGGCTTCTGATTTATTGATTGATTGGCTGTTTATTTATTGATCGATTTATTGATTGATTGGCTGCTGAGTTATTGATGAATTGGCTGCTGATTTACTGATTCATCATCATCATCACCCTTTGAGTCCTAGTTTAACTAGGTTTGGGATACGAATAAACTGTCTCAAATCCTGACTGTCCTTCTCCACACCACCAGCCAATCCCTTATTTGAGACTTCCATTCGTTTCAACTTAGCTGATTTATTGATTGATTCGCTGCTGATTTATTGATTGATTGGCTAAAATATTCCTATAATACTACAGCATTTAACGGCTTTAGTTTCCTCTTAAAGATGCCCGTCTGACGTCCTGCCTACGTCTAAAGTATCGAATTAATAGACTAGGAATCATAAGCGCTATAGCAGCCACGAGCATCTGAAGCATGACCCACACTGTCAGAATGTCTGATAGAGCAGAGATTTCTGACAGCACACTTCCCGCTTGCACACACACAAAGTTGTACGGCATGAGACCTGAAAGTAGCACAGATACAAAAGTTGAATGTCTAAATAGCGTAGGGATAACGTCATGAAATTTTAAATGACAAAGCCTGAGGTGAATTGAAACCTCGTGGGTTCGAATCCTGGCCGCGCTGATCTGAGAGTAAAATCTCGGACATTCACTGGACTGGTTATACGGAAAATGGTCTGAATTGCCTAACGGTTTAAACATGTGTTTTTAAAAAGTAATAGATATCAACACAGTTGATTATTCACTATAATGCGTGTTTTTTGTGAAGAGCAATAAAATAATATAAAAGTAGAGAGTAATAACGTATTAGGCCCATGTTAGACTAGTTAGATTAATTAGGTCTCCATAAGACTAATAAAATATTTTAAAAAGTAAAAGAGTAATAAAGTACTAGTAAACACGCATTATAGTGAAATGGTCAACTATGTTGAAATCTCTCACTTTTATAATACCACAATGTCATGTTTAAACCGTTAGACAATTTAGACCATTATCCGTGTAACTAGTCCAGTGAATGTCCGATATTTTACTCTCAGATCAGCGCGTTTAGGATTCGAACTCACGAGGGTTCAATTCACCTCAGGATCTATCATTTAAAACTTCAGGACTTTTCTCCTACGTTATAAAGACATTCTATTCTATTAGGCCTATATTAGACTAATTAGCTTAACTTGGTCTATTGTTATTATTTTCAAGAGCCAAAAAATAATGGGAATTAAAGAAAAAGAGGTTTACGTGCTGGTCGTAACTCATGGACACTGAATGGAAAAGAGAGATGGAAAAGGTGGGTCTTCAACTGCCTATGGAACTGCTCATAGGTGACTTACCGAAGAAGACGGAAGCGAAGAAGATATGCAGAGGAATGCCTATGACTGGGAAGGATATGTTCATCAGCCAGCCAGGGAACAGTGGTACCATCCGGATAGAGATCAGAAACAACAACAAGCTGTCTCTATTCTCTTCGACCTGTAGCAGTGACAAACGTGCAGCTTTCAAAATAAAAATGTGCCTTCATAGTGAGCTGATTCATGGTACTCAGTGCACGCCATTCAAAACAGTTCTCTGTATCTTCAGCGCACTGTCAAGTGGCAGATTCAAGGTACATATTCATACTCAAAGTCTGCTTTCGCTCCACAAGAGAACTCCGTAGATCGACAAGTTAATCCCTTCACAAAGTCTATGCCTTATCTAAACCTTATTATATAGCCGATAGCTTGGGAAAAGTATGGCTTCTGAGGTGGTTTCCTGTTGCCTTTCTCAGATAAACGTATAAACGTATAGCCTTCAAAATTTAAATGTACCTTCATAGTGCGCGGATTCACGGTGCTCGATATTGTCAAAGAGGACACTCTAATCTAGTCGTTGTTTTTGGTGTCGTAAAATTCGAAAAGATTTTAGAGTGTCGACTTTGTTTGGCATCTGAGGATGAAATTAGGGACATCCTATAGATAGCATGGGACCCGGGACGATCTATAAATAGCATGGGATCTGAGACGTCACATAGGTGGCATAGGATCTGGGACGTACTAGAGATAGCATGGGATCTGGGAATTCCTTTAGATAGCCTAGGATCTGAGACATCCAATAGGCACCATGGGAGTTGGGACGTCCATGGGTTGAATGGGTATTTGCACTTAAACATAAATGAATTAAGCATGATGTCTGGATTCAGAGGCAGAAATAAAAGTTAATATAAAGTCTGCTAGCTAAATATTCCAGAGCTCAAATAAATTACTTAAAAATTTATTGCTTAGTTTGTAACAACTTTCAGTGTTTCAAAACACTACTTGACACCAGAAGTGAGGATGACTCTACGCTGCTTCCATACATTTAAATAAGTAGCATTTGTACAGCTAAATTAAGTAAAATTAACAGGATAATAAAGTAATAACTATACATGCATATGTTCCAATATTGCGGCTACATTTCTCTCCAATTTGGACAATTCTAACAGAAGAAAATTTTAAAAATCTGGTAGAGCTAGTGTTAACGTCTGTTTCCTCACTCGAAAACGATGTCAGTGACGGGCGAGCCCAGTATTTGAACCCCGCACCCACCGATCCGCCGTCGAGCATCTTAACGACTTCGCTCGCCACTGGCTCCAGCCAAGAAATAAAGAAATGATATAAAATGTAATGCTGTCATCTGTTTATGCTATTCTTCTCAGTTGAATTAGCATTACAAATAGCTGCTTAAAGCAAAGACATTACCTGTCTGCGAATTGGCTCGATTTGGTCAGAGTAATAATACAGGACGTAATGTTTGCCGAAGAAGTTAGAGAGCAGAAAGCAGCAGGATGAGCCAGTGGCACTCAACACACAGGCTAGGGGAAAGCCGTATGTGATGCTGAACAGCGCTCCAGCCAACATATTCTAGAACAAAATAAAAAGAAAAATGCTAGTAAAGCTAATGTTAACGTCAGCTTCCAATTGAATACAGTTGAATAGATGACGTCAACATATGGTACTAGAAAATCGTAATCGTCTGTAACTAAAAGCTGATAAAGCTAAGGTTAACATCAGTTTCCTCACTCGAAAGCGATGCCAGTGACGGGCGAGCCCAGGATTTGATCCCCGAAAATACTGATCCTCGGTCGAGTATCTTACCTACTTCGCCACTGGCTCCAGCCATAATCAAAACAACTACGCAAATGACTATGTCCAGCAGGTTTCGCGAGTAATAATAATTAAGTTACTGACCAGCAGGTAGCAGCCTGGGATGGCGAAAGCTTGCTCGAAAAGGTAGGCCGAACAATACAGCAAGACGACATAGGCCAGATTATCTCGTCTGTATCGAGACAATACTCCTGCAAGCTCTTTAAGTTCCTGCATATCTTCTGGAAACTTTATACGTCTAAACGTTGCAAACATAAAAAGCATAGCAAATAAAGCATAACAATAATTAGAGTGCTACAGTCATCACTGACAGCATCGAGCACTATTGAGACAAAATCAAGCCGGAGAAGTAAACGTATGTGCAACGTCATGAGCAAATTAGTAATTAAAATGATAGTAAAGGTTCTGAAATCTTCAATAAAGACTATCTGCGAATCACTGTAGAGATATTTTTTTCTCGTTGTGTCTGAGTTGCTGAAGATTTATTTATTCGTTTGCTGAAGATTCATTTTTAATTTCAATCAGTTCAATCAACCGAATGCCCTTTCTGACGTTGTTTGGATCCTTTTACTTCATCTCCTTGAGAATGTCTCTCCTATTTCTGCCAAGTTGTAGTGATATTGCCAACAATATTAACTCTAATTTTAAATAATGGCAACTGTTTCTTAATGTTTTCTTTTTACTTTTTTATTTCTTTATTTTTTGCGTATATGTGTCTGTTCATCTTAACTCTGGATAATAGGTGCTCAGCTAGATAAATAACATTAGCTTCGCCAGCTTTTTATCTCTCCTATACATCTAACGTATAGTTTATATATTAAATTAAACAAACATACTTAAGGGGATAATTGTCTGAGCAATCTGACTTTAATCAGTTTTGCTATCTGTTAAAGAACTGAAGTTAAATATAAGATAAACTGATGTACAAAATTTCTCGGTTCCAAACATTCTAGGATGGGTGGCGATTTGTATATCGTTCCTCAGTCTCCTGCTTAGTTGCCTTTAATGGCTTATACAGCTTACGGTTTGTCTATTCTGTGGAGGTCCGGAGTCATTAAAAGGACAGGCTAAAGGTTGTAATACTTAAATTAAAAAGCTAAAAAAGCTGGTAAAGCTAATTTTAACGCCAGTTTCTTAACTCGAAAGCGATATCAGTGACGGGCGAGCCCAGGGTTTGAAAACCACACATACTGATCCGCGGTCGAATATCTTACCGACTTCGCCACTGGATCAAGCCAGCTTAATTAGCTTCATAAGTTAAGAACAGGTGCTGCATACTTACGAACTACCGCCTGAAGAGCTAGCGTCTGGCCCAAATGCGGCGATGGCGTATAAATAAAGAGTAGCCAGTGCGAAAATGACTGGAAGCCAAAGTATGGATGCCATCGTACCGCAGCCTATAACTAGAAAGCTTAGCTACTGAAATTTAAAAAAATTATTATAGAAATAGCGAATAGCTATCATTGTATACAATATAACACGTTAATAGCAAATAGCTATTGTAACATAAAATATAAGACGTTAATAGCTAATAGGTATCATAGTATAAAACATAACACGTAAATAGCTAATAGCTATTGTAATATTAAATATAAGACGTTAATAGCTATTAGCAATCGTAGTATCAAATATGGCACTTAAATAGCTAATAGCTATTGTACATAAAATATTAGAAGTTAATAGCTAAAAGCTATTAGAGCGTAAAATGTAGGACGTCAAAATTTAACAGCTATTGTAGCATAAAATATAAGACCTCAATAGCTAACAGCTGTCTATTATCGGATAATTTAACGTCAGATCTCTGTCTTAGTGCACTGTCTATTGGTAGATACGTGGCATATAATTCCGTAATTACTTAATTACTATCATTTGCCTTTCTCTTCATATCAATATACGAACTAGTTATCAAATCATCCAACATCCCCAGTCTCGGTCTTCCTCTAATCTTCTTTTCTTCCATTCTTCTGTTAATTACCTATTTTAGTAAACCGTTCCTCTCAGGACCTGGCCCATCCTTCTAGTTCTTACGCTATTTATCAATTAACGTCGATGTCACATTTTAATCTCGCTTTCTACTGTTGTCTTTGTATAATCTCCACAGGATGAAGCCAGTGGCGATGTCTGTAAGATACTCGACCGCGGACCAGTATGTGCGAGGTTGAAATCCTGGGTTCGCCCGTCACTCACATCGCTTTCGAGTGAGAAAACTGACGTTAACCTTAGCTTTCTTAATCAGTCGTCATCAGTCGTCTTCGTGTGGTATGTTGACGTCTGTTAATGCAGTGTCAATTTGAGACGTACCTGACATTGCCTTACGGCGAGGAACCGGACGTTGCATTCTTATTGCTTTACTGATTGATTTCTTAAAGTCGCTTTTAGTGCTCTCTATCAAGTGACAGACCCTAAATATATATTCATAATCGTAGTCGATCTTTTTCTTACACGGAATAACAATTGTAGAATAACTACTGTGGGTAGGCTAATTAGTTAGATGCAAAAGAATCAGAGGAATCTGACGGTAAAATTAGCTTGACTAGCTTTAACATGCAAGTATACTGATAAATGTCGGGATGAATCAGCCAGCTGTAGCGAAGACCTAAAATCATTTTAATGAGGAAACGGAGTTTAGAATTTTGATACCTTTATTAAAATTAATAATCAGTCAACCAAGCGACCTTATTTATTTATTTTGTTTACGTTCTGTGTTTAAACACCATAATTCTAACGTCACAATAGAAGTTTTGGAAAAGAATTATAAAAAAGCTATTTGTTTAATTTTAATAATTATTATTTTATTATTGAACGACAATTTATTTTCCACTTCGTAATTTCTAATAAGCCAAAATTTAGTCATAGGCCTCTTAGATATATCAGAGAAGTTAAATTAAACGATAAAACTATAAAAAGTTACCATTTAATGACAATTTTCATACAAATGTTAAATTAAAATATTTTCGAAGAGTAGTAATATTGCATTTTTGTGTTTTGGTTTGCGTTTCAGGCCTATTCCTTACTATAATATAGGCTAACACGACATAGCATAGCCTACAATAACAAAAATTTGAGTGCGACAGTTGTCCATGACGACATACAGCACTACTGAGGTAAATCCAAGTCGGTGAGCAAAAAGAAGGGCCCAGAACGGTCCAAATTTTAAAATCCAGAAACCCAGTCCAAAGATAAAGAGAATTAAAGAAAAATAGTTTTGAATGTTGGTCGCAACTCATTTACACTGAATGGAACAGAGATGTGAAAAAGGTAGGTCTTCAACTGTCTATTGAACTGCTCATTGGAAAGCAAAGTTCTTATTCCTACCCTCATAATTTATTGTTTAGTAGACTATATTTTGACTGATATTTTACTGTCGATAACTTAGTTATGAGAATAGATTAAAATTCATAGGATTAACCTCTTTAAGTGAGAGAAGAACTAGAGGAGATTTAATAGAAGTTTTTAAGATACTCAAAGGCTTCAGCAAAGTTAACCATAGTATTTGGTTTAATTTATCAAACAACAGAAACACAAGGAGACATATTTATAAACTTAGTAAATTTACAACTAGACTAGATTTAAGGAAATTTTTCTTTAGTCAGAGAGTTACAAATGCTTGGAATAGCTTGCCAAGCGAAGTGGAAGCAGAATCAGTGAATGCTTTTAAAAATAAATATGATAAACATAAGAACATGTAAATTAGATGCTAATTGCATGTTCAGTGTTATACATAGGCTATGTATAAATTTCACATGTTGACATGAAGTCTGTATGATTTGATTTTTTCTTTCTAAGTAGGACTAATTAAATATTTTATGATGTACAGATATGTGAAATTAGACCTCAATAGAAATATGTATTTGAAATTTCATATTATAGGCCTATTGGTCACTGGCTCTTTTTGGTAAAAAAGCTTCTTAGTGCTTTTTGGTAAATGTACTTGTATAATGTAGTTTTCAGTTTTATGTTGCACTATGTGTTATTAATATTAATTGGTTTTAGTTAAGAGCCTGATGAGTCTTAAACAAGCGTATAATTTCTTCCTGACTCTGTATTGTTATGTTATGTTATAATTTAAAGCTTTTCTAATTGGATTATTTTCATTTAGTCTTAGCATATGACCTATCCAACTTTATCTTTTTGTTCTTATGACTTTGCTCAAAGGAGTCCCTTTTTTCTTTAATATATAGCTACATTACTAATTGTGTACGGATAATGAATCTTTAGGAGATTTCTTAACCATTTTCTATGAAAAATGTCTCTGTCATTTTCAATGCTTTTTGTTACTGCCCATAATTCACCATTATACATTATACAAATACGGGTTAAATATTAATATTAAAGATTTTTAATTAAACTTTAAGATTTAGTTTTTTGTTAGTTAATTTCGATCTATATTTATTATACGCCATCACTGCAAATTCTTTCCTATGAATTATATCTTTTTCTGTATCCGACGTACTACCTAAATATTTATTTTTTTATGTTTTTATTGTTGTTTTATATTACTATTTTGGGATCGAAGAGTAAAGTCTCGGACAGTCACTGGACTGGTTACACGGAAATGGACTAACTTGCCTAACGGTTTAAGCATGTGGTATTAAAAGTGATAGATAACAACATGGTTGATCATTTCACTATAATGCAAGTTATTTAGTCATTTATCATTTCACAATGATGTGAGAATAACCTTATCAAGTACTGAAGTAGTTACTTTTATTTCTCTAAATTCAAAAATGAAAGGAAGTAGGCTACAATACGAATAAAGATAATTTGAAGCCTATCGTTATATTTAATTGACAATTATAATTGCCAAGCGCAATATAATTAAATTTGACTAATGTTGGAAATTTCGTCTAAGCTAAGATTGTTTTTATTTTGTTTTAATAAAATTTTTTAGAATAGATACGTCATTTATTTCTGTTCATAGTTATAATTAAAGCTGTTTGTACAAAGTATATAATTAAATATTACTAATATTACTTTCATCTGATTACAAAACTCAGCGCATAGTAAGATGTTAAATAGTTCGTGAATTACAAGGATATGTAGTAAATAGTTCATGAAATACCTAGATTAATGCTATATAGTTTAGGAATTACCCAAATATTCGGTAAATAATTCATTAATTACATAGACATATGTTAAATAGTTCATAATTGACATGTGTGCATGAATTACCTAGATATGTACCTAGAAAACAAATATTAAAGCTAAAATACCTATACACCATAACACAAATATTCAAAAAAAAAAACAACCGGTTTACAAGATAAAGTATAAGTCATCAAACGGACAAAGTTACGAAATAAAAGAATGTCCTTCTATTCAAACATTTCTTGTCTACAAAACTTCGCATCACCGTATAAAACTAAACAATAATAGTGATAAAAGTATTATTAATAATAATACTTTTTTACTAATCGGTCTACTATTAGGCTCTCTAATAGTATAATCTCCACTGAGGTGATGTCGGTAAGATATCCGATCGCGGATCATAATAATAGTGATTATTAATCATAATACTATTATACTAATCTGCCTAGTATTAGGCCCTCTTATATTCCAATTTCGACTGAGTTGATGCAGGTTAGATATCCTATCGCGGATCAGAATGAGCGAGGTTCGAATCCAGGGCTTTCCGTCACTAATATCGCTTTCGAGAGTTGAAACTGACGTTAACATCAGCTTGACAGCCTTAATAATATTAATAATATTATCATTATATATACTGCACACACTTGAACGTATATACTAATATTCTGAAAGGCGTATAGTACTAGAAAGCCTATAGAAGCTCAACATCAACTCCATTGACCAGAATTATCCTAAACGTTTAAACAGTGGATCAGCTACAAAATATGCAAGCACACAATATAGTGAATTGATCACTATATTGATCACTATATTGATCACTATATTGATCACTATATTGATCACTATATTGCTCACTATGCTGATATCTATCACTTTTACTACAACACGTTTAAACCGTTCGGCAATTTAGACGATTTTCCAGTCATGTGAATGTCCGAGATTTTATTCTCAGATCAGCGCGGCCGAGAATCGAACCCACGAGAGTTCTATTCACCTCAGGATCTGTCATTTAAAACTTCATGACGTTACCTGACACGCCTCTATAAATATTGCGCTATTGCGACATTCATCATCCAGCCTCTTTGAAGTTTAAATCAAGGCTTTTAAAATCAGTGACTAAGAAGGTTTGCAGTGTGGATATTTTACATAGTGATATATTATTTAATTGTCTTAATTTTAAACATCAGGTTACAGATACTAAATTATCGAAACTTTCTCTAAGGTTTAAACTCATTTAGCGGTTCTATGCCTGCTCATAATTACTAGCATAATAGCATAAATATTTTAATACTTCAAATGTAGTATACATATTTTAAAAAATTTATCTAATGTCACTTCATAATATTATTTCATTGATCGCTTTCACAGAAATTAATTGCCAAGAACTCATATCAATATTTATATCTAAAATCGACACCAAAAACAAAATTAAATAATTGCACAGCCGCCACCAAGAGTATTAACAAAAATAAAGACTAGCTCCTTAATGCTCGCTGTTTTGATAATATAAGACACTTGGAAACACATTTTGATCTAATGTCAATAGGTCGTAACAGTTCATGAAACTAGAAAAATGTCAATTGCCTACATACAAAGTTTTATTACTACAAACGCTTATCACACCAATATTGGAATCGTAATTCTTGAGCTTCTAAACCGTTTCTTCTACTCAATAAAACAAAAAGAAAAGATATAGAGTAATAAATCGCAAAAAGAGTACTATAAAAATAACTTTGAAGAACACAAATGCTGTCCCACTTTAACATCAATGTAACAGAATTGGATGTGATAAATGGATTTCAAGAAATAAAATACAAGTTCAATAGTCACTGCTATGCTAGACAATATTCTTACAGTTCTAGTTCTTCAGAAAACAGTACAACAGAACATAAGTTCACATATTATACTGGAAGTAATATTCCCTACCCGACCTTAATCAGCTATTTCAGTTTTCATCTGATACATCTTAGTCCTCCCAACATAACAATTGGGCATTTGGTCACTAATCAACTTTATTATAGATTGCATAATTATGCCTTATTCGGCAATATTTTGCATTATTTGGCTGTATTTATAATTTGGTCATAAATACAGCCAAATACTGACTTATATGTCTACACTTTCCTCTAGCCATTAATTGTTGTTGAACCTCAAATGATTGAACTAGCCTTTAATTGTTGAGTAAGTGTTCCTTCAATATTTTCTGGTCCATCCCAACATAATAATTGATCTACTCTGACCAAAGATCGAATATTTAGAACTCATTTAGCAATATTTCATTTAGCAATATTTCATTTAGCAATATTTCATTTAGCAATATTTCATTTAGCAATATTTCATTTAGCAATATTTCATTTAGCAATATTTCATTTAGCAATATTTCATTTAGCAATATTTCATTTAGCAATATTTCATTTAGCAATATTTTATTTAGCAATATTTTATTTAGCAATATTTTATTTAGCAATATTTTATTTAGCAATATTTTATTTAGCAATATTTCACTCAGCAATATTCAGCAATATTTCAATTCATTTTGCACAATTTGCCTGCAATCAGCACATGGTCTAAAAGCACCCAGTATACTGATTTCTATTGTCTACACTTTTATCACAATCTTTCAGATGAGCAAAGAAAATTTACAACTTCGTAAAAACTTGTCTCGAGTAAAATTACAATAACAACCGCAAAATCGCGGTAAGCGACTAATTGGTCCTAAAATGCTCCTATATTACTGATCTATGGGTAGTCTAGCTTTAATTAGCCGCAGAGCCGACCTGCAGTCTACTGGCCGCAGCCCGGGCTGTATGTCTGCGACGAATGTATTTCACTATTACTCCTGGAAGCAGCACCGCAGCTGCAGCGACTAATAGCTTCAGCATGACCGCGAACGTTATTATGTCAGATGTCGATGAAATTTCAGATAGAACACAGCCGGCTTCTACAGTTAGAAAGTTATAGGGCATGAGACCTGAAAAATAACATAACAACAATTTCATGAGAATAACAAATAACAATAACAAAGACATGAGGCCTACAAATAACACATTAACAAGATGTGAGACCTAGAAATATCACAATAACAAAGACCTGAGATCTATAAATAACACAATAACAAAGATATAATATCTACAAATAAAACCATAACAAAGGCACACGATCAAAAAATAACATAATAACAAATGCGTGAGATCTACAAAAAAAACAAAAACAAAAGCACGATATAGAGGAGTCGGTAGAGTATTAGTAAGTTGTCCGACTTCGGATCTCTAGGTGCAGGGTTCGAATTCAGTTCTCGCCCTATAACTGACAGGAAATTGATGTAAAACTTGGAAGTGGCCCTTAGAAATAGCAACAATGAGGTGACACAAGCACATAACATAATAACAATGGCCTGATATCTCTCAACAATATAGTAATAACAGCTAGAGATCTGAGAGTAAAATAATCAATAAATATCTTTCCATCTCAGCATTGCCTGGAAGTATAAATATATATGGATGGCAACCTTTGTTTCTACCTGTTTCTACATGTATGTATATTTCTTGACAAAACAAAGAAATTTAACGAAAGTGTTGACCCGCACGAATACAGAGCCCAAAAAACTAAATAACAATGTCTATTTAAACATATTACGATAAGATAATGCCTGAGTAGCACTTTCACTCGCTCTTAAGAAGAAAAAATTAAAGCAGAAGAGCCGACGACTCACCGATGAAGACGGTAATGAAGAAGATGTGTATAGGAACGCCTATGATGGGAAACACGATGTTCATCAACCAGTTAGGAAGCACGAGAAACAGTCTCAGTGACAGAATGAACAAGAACATGCTGTCTCTGTTCTCGTCCATCTGTAGCCGCGACAACAACAACAACAAGCTAGATAATCCAGTGCTGTACTGTTAATCTTATCTATCTGTAGCAATGACAACAATAACAACAACAACAACAACTTAGATACTCAAGTGCTGTGCTGTTAATCTAATCCAGTGCTGTGCTTGGGTAATCTAATCTATCTGAAGCAATGATAAACATAAATTAAATAAACGATGGCTGCATGTTCATGGGGTAATGACAGAATCGGCCAACTAACTGTACGTACATGGATCGTAAGAGGCCACAGAAAATCATGCAGGGCAATGGAAAACCACCTCAGAAGCCATAGTTTCTCTAGCTAAATCCTACAATTAAGGTTTAAAAAAGACTTGGCCTTTGCAAAGAGATCAACGTTTTGGCTACTGAAGTGCTCTTAAAGAGGGTAAAAGCAGACATCGAGCATAAGCCTCAGCCATTGGCAGATATCAAGGAAGAAACAGAGAGAATGTGTGTGTTTGTGCGTTGAATCTGCAAAAAATAACATTGCAATTAATAAATTAAAAATAGTATATAAGGGCTAAGGACCAGAGGCGATGTCGGTAAGATATTCAACCACAGATCAGTATGTGCGGGGTTCAAATCCTTGGCTCGCCCGTCACTGACATCGCTTTCAAGTGAGTAAACTGACGTTAACATTAACTTTACCTTTTGAAAACAAGAAAAAAGAGCCAATTTCTCCAGCATTTCGAGAGATATTTTTCAGCAATAGAAACTTAAAATTAAATATAAACAAAATAATAATTACTAACAATAATTGCTAATAATTACTATTATAAGAAATTCCAACCTGCCTCTGCACCGGATCTATTCTATGAGAGAAATAGTGAAGAACGAGCTGCCTGCCGAAGAAATAAGAGAGCAGATAGCAGCACGACGCGCCAGTGGCGTTCAGTAAACAGGCCAGCGGAAAGCCGTACATGACGCCAAAGAGAGCTCCACCGAGCAAATTCTAACAATAAAACAATGTAACGATGAAAAATGAACTGAAAACATAGTCATTTACATGGAATAATAATATCGTGCATCGTATAGAATAGGGTAAAAGTAAATAAAAATATAAATAAAAGAAGTTCTGAAAAGAGTGGGGATCTCTGACCTGAACATCGGCATTTGTTAGACTTAAGCAACCAGAACCATACTAATATTGTTAACAATTTCACGAACAATGTTCCTATCCCGTCATACAAGAAAACAGGTGCAAGTATACCTAAAGCTTATGTCTTGTATCCACAAGATCAAACTGAGATTCAAAATATTCATATCAGACAAATATATTCATCTTATATGAATGTAACATGATGATCATATTCATATCACTATGAGAAACATACAAATTCAGATTTTACTAATCGACAATAAATACTAATTTGTCTAACAATTTTAATTCATCCAAGCATACATTTATATACATCAAAGTCACACAAAAAGTATTTTTTGAAAGTATAAAACAATAAAATTTTGAAAAATAATTGTCAAATAATTTTGAAACAAATTCAACGAGCTTTCTCAGGAAAGGACTGAAGCCCACTCACCAAAAAGATAGAACCAGGAATGCCGAAAGTCTGCTTGAACAGGTAGGCAGAACAGTAGAGTAGCATTACGCATGGAAAATGATTATCTTTGAAACGAGATAGATAGGCTGCCAGTGCCTTCAGTTCTAACATGTCCGAGGGAAATTTAAGTGCCCTGCAAGTAATCAATCACTACAAATTATAATAGTAATTGTAAAATAATTGTTAATTAATATATTATTTTACATCACAATTTTCAAATACATAAATTAGAAAATTCCCGCAGATTCCAGTAGTATTAGACATCCTGGATTCACACTGGCGATGTCGGTAAGATATCGGATTGATCTCATAAATCCCAGTTTAACTAGGGTCCGGTACGAATAGACCTTCTTTTTCATTCGTTTTAGAAAATTCTGTAACAATTTCTGGAGCCTAGGCCCTTTCGCACATTGGTTTGGATTTTAGTGCTTTGTCTTCTTTTACGACACGTTCAGTCCATGGTTGGTCTATTCGTCAGCAACCCAGACACAACAAGAGTTAAACCCAATCATACAAAGTATTACCAAAAAACGTTAACAGCCGAGACAGTGAGAGATAGCATTGCTCATATACAATTTCCCAAAATGATAAACCCAACAAATAAAATTAAGTTGTATACTTACGAACTGTCTTCACCAGAACTTTGGGAAATTAAAAGTCTTGAGATAGCGTATAAATAAAGTATGGATAAACCAAAGATTAGCGGAACCCAGAGTATCGAAGCCATCTTGCTGGAATCTGCAAAGTGATTAAATAACATTAAACGTATTAAGGGTGTTTCAAACATGATTTGCTCGACTACGAATAATATTTTAAATACAATAGACACTTTTTCAAGTTTAATTTAAATACTCGAGTTAAAAATCAGAGAGTAATATATAATACCAGCTAACATGTATTGTAGAGAAACGATCATCTGTGATGATATATCTATCACTTTGAATACAGTATTTTTAACAATTAGACAGTTTACTCAATTACCCCTGTTACCAGTACTGTGAATGTCCGAGATTTTACTCTCTGATCAGCACTAACTGGAATTGATCCCAGGACCTCAGGAGCTGGCAGTTAAAATTGCGTTACGTTATCCAATGCACCTAGGTCTATACACTGACCTGTTTAGACGACCTATCCTTTATACAAAACGTGCGAATAGATTTACGTAAAAGCAGTGAACCATGACAATCGGAAAAAATTCTAAATTGAGAAAAATATGCTCTTCATTATCCGTAGGATTGAATAAATCTACACTTTGAACTTAATACTATACCGTAGCTATTAAATAAGCGATGGTTTTAAAACACAATTAATCCTAAACAACACCTGACCAATAATCTTAATCCTAACCCAAGCTCTTACTTTATTTCGACAAAATAATAATAATTACAAATAACAAAATTACATTGAAAAAGTGTAACAAGTTGTATTAAAATTAAAAATCTTCCAAATTTACGTTATCTTGTTTTGTTTACTTTTCAACAGTATGTTGCCAGGTTTTAAAAAGCCTAGGCAGTGTTCCCAATGGTGCTAAAGGAAAGTTTCATTGATAATAATAATAATGCTACAGTCATCAATGACAACATCGAGCACTATTGAGACAAAATCAAGCCCGCGAGCAAAAAAGAAGGTCCAAAAGCGGTGCAAATTCCAAAATCCAGAAATTCAGTTCAAAGTAATATCAATAATTAGTGATAAGTGATACCGCGATGATTTGCACTTTGATATGCTAAATATATGCTAAATTAATTAAACACGCATTATAGACTATGTTGATATCTATCACTTTTGAACTACTTAATTAAACCGTTAGGCAATTTAGTTCAATTTCCGTATAACAAGTCAAGTGAATGTGCGTGATTTTACTCTCAGATCAGTGCGACTGGGATTCGAACCCATGATCGAGAGTTCAATTCACCTTAAGATCGGTCATTTAATACTTCATGACGTTACCCCTAGACTATTAAGACATTCTTAAGATATGCTAGATGGCGCAAGGTAATAATTAAGTAGTAACACGTACAGATTCAAATATTCCTTTTATACTCCAAAGTTTGACATCCACCTGCCGTAGTTATGAAGATGCTGGAATTATTTTTGTTAATACGATGAAAATTCACTGACAGTGTATCAATATAATCGCAACAGTTTCCATACATTGACATTAAGTAAATAGCCATGAAATTAGAATTCTAACATTAAATTTGTAAACTTACTCGGATCTTCAAATATGTAAGACTTTAGCAAGACTTTCAACTCTGACTATTGACTATAGTCTCTCTCTCTCTCTCTCTCTCTCTCTCTCTCTCTCTCTCTTGGTGCATTGCCCACTGGTTTCCTCTTTAAGTCCACATATGAGTGAGACTTTAAATAATATATAACATTCCTTTTTTGTTATAAATGTAATCTGTAGCTTTGGAAAATATTACTTCTGAGGTAACTTCCATTTCCTTCTTCGGATATTACTTAGTCACCTCTTACGACACGTGCAGCTAACAGTGGACCTATTTTTCAGTGTCCTGGGCACAACACGAGAAGAGATAATGAAATTGAAAAAATGAGAGATTGAAATTCTGCACCGTTTATTGACTTTCCACATTTTTCTCATCGGTTCGATTCAGTTTCATAAAGCTCGATGTAGTCATGGACAAGAGAAGAGTTCTAATTGAATTGTTGTTGTTATAGTTACTGAACTAGCAAAATAAAGTAAGGTATGTCAAGATATTGCTCTAAGTACCTAAAGTGTAAAAATTTAAAGTATCAAACACAAATTGGTTAGGATTTAAAGTATACTTTTTAATGTGTAGATTAGACAAAATATAATAAAAACAAATAATGTAAATTTATTTCTAATCAGAAAATCTCAAACTCTTAGCCAAATGCAAGACTACAAAAGTGATACAATTATTATTCATAATTAGTATTACCTTCAATACACAAAGCCAAAATTGTATTTTCAAAATAGTATTTTTTATTTTAAAACTAGAATATACTATTTCTATTTACCATTCTGCAAATAATTTCAAAAGATATTTTTCATTTTACTATTTTCAAAATACCATTAGGCACACAAAAGTATCTTATGATAATTCAAAATACTTATCAAAACAGCTCTTACAACTTCACTGATCAAACATTCAGTTTAGGCAATTCACACAATGATATAAATGATCATTCCGTATATTTGTATATGCATATTTACAAATAACTGATAACTGAGCTGAGCCAGTGGCTTGTTGGCAAGTTGTTTGACAGCAGATCAGTAGGTGCAGGATTCAAATCCAGTGCTATCCTCGTCACTGACATACTATCTAGCAGGAACCTGACGTTAAACTTTGGCTTTAGTTTTTTGTTCTTTTTATCTGTTTGATAAAAACTAGCTTAACAACGACAAATTATATAGCAGTATCATGGCCGAAATCAGTCTTCAAGACTGCTTTTCAGAAATCAGTCTTCAAGACTGCTTTTCAGAAATCTGTCTTCGAGACTGCTTTACAGAAAGAGGTAAAAAACAATATACTATATAGTAATAAGATTTAAATTTACCATATGATAATTAACATGTGGTAAATTTTAATCATATCATGAGCATAAGATAGAGTACAATTTCATTTGAGCCGCTTTATGGCAACATTTGAACTACATAGAGTCTAAGGCATTAAGAGAGAGAGAGAGAGAGAGAGAGAGAGAGAAAGAGAGCGAGAGAGAGAGAGAGAAGGAAGGCCATGCCAAGAGCACAAGACGTAATGTGCAAGGCAGCATTGAAATATACTAGGAAATGATTTAAAATGATTATTTCAAAACACTGAATTTTCAAAATATTATTTAAAAGCAATTTAAACTTAAAGGCTAAAGCTAGGTTAAACGTCAGTTTCCTGCTCGATAGCATATCAGAGACAGGGAGAGCACTAAATTTGAACCATGCACCTACTGATCTACTGTCTAACAACGTGCCAATAAGTAACAGGTACAGGCCAATTTACCCCTTAGTAAATACACAGTATGATAGTGATGTTGTAATATTCTGCAAATATATGCCCATAAGGTTCATAAAAGTTTACAACAACTCTTAGAGCATTATATATTTTATAGACTAAATTTAACACACCACATACAATATATTTCATTAATCGATTTGATTGAAGTGAATTAACAATCAATATTTATTTCATTAACCGATTTGATTGAAGTGAATTAAGGAATCAATATTTAAATTTTTACACCCATTTATATTTCTTTACCCGTGTCGTGTCCGGATTGCTTAAGAATAGTCAGAATAGGCCAACCGTAGACTGCACGTGTCGTAAAAAGCGACTAAGTATTAAAATTCAAACCAGAAAGGGCATTGCATTGGTGAACGCTTAGGCAGTTAGGCTCTAGAAATTGCTACAGAATTGTCTAAAACGAATGGAAAAGTGACGGTCTATTCGTATCACGATCCTAGCTAAGCTGAGATTCGACAGAAGCTGATGATAACGATGTTATATTCTACAATCTAAGTCACAGTGAGGACAACGAAATAGCTTCCAACTCCCAAAATAATACCGACACATATACACTAGTTTCGAAATTGATTTTAGCACTTTCTTCTTAGTAGCGCTGTAATTCTGTTACTACTTAACAGATTTTGACCAAATTTTCAAGTTATACGCAGAAACTCCTCCTATAGAAGATCCAAAAATGTTGTACATATAGTTTGATTTTTTATAAAGTTATTGAGATTTCGTTAGGGGATTGTTTTTTGCCCCCGTCTGTAGACTAGTTTCGAACAGATAAAGTAACAAATAATTACTACTAATACACGCAATATCTGCAGTCCATACAAACAAGAACAAGCTTCTTTATACCCGATGTTCACATAACATAACATCAATTAGATTGCTACTGTCACCCATGACAACATCGAGCACTATTCACAAGACTTTCAACAAATTATTGTTTTGATCAAATTACTATTGTTAGGAAAACTTGTGAAACAAGCACGAAATGACGCTATAATTCTAGCAAAAATGCCAATTGTTTACAAAAGTTACTAAATAGATACAGTTTACTATTAAACTTTTGAAACTATAAGCCTCTAATAATATACAAATTAGGAGATTTAATATTAAGGAAACAAAAACTTAATAAAACAAGAATAATGCTAGGCAGTAACAATGACAAACTCAGATCCAAGATTCCAAGCTTATATTCCAATACGGTGAAAAAATTGAATAAAGCAATCTTTCCCGAAGAGAGCTATAAATATACAAAGCAAGTTTACGCAAATTGATACCACCTTGCAGCATAAATTCTGTGGACTTGGACAACCAATGCACCATTTTATTAACCTCAGATATCCAACAGCCACTGTGACATTAATTTAAAAATAAGAACTGATAAATACTTGTTGATTAAATTAAAATGTTTATCTACAATTTTCCCCTTGTTGTGTCCGGGTTGCTTGAGTAATAGACCAACCGTGTAAATATGCACATGTTGTAGAAGGCGACAAAAAGCTAGATCCAAACCAACGGCAGAAAGGGCATTTGGTTGGTGTGCTCCTAGGCTCCATAAATTGCTACAAAAACTTAAAGGAATGGAAAATAGTCCATACGTATCCCGACCCTGGTTAAACTGGGATTTAAGGAAGGATGATGATGATACAATTTTCCAAAATAATGCTCTAGCGAGTCAAAAGTCCTTCACAGGTCGACACATCGGAATTGAGAGTTTAGAACTAAATTCTTGGAGTTATATTTGACGAAAACCTTAACTTTAAATCCAATATCTCTTCTGTTTATCGCGATTCTTTCTTTCAGATTCGTCAGATTAGGCAAATACGTCCATCCCTTGCTAGAAATCCAGCCACTATCCTTGCTAATTCTATAGTTCATTCAAAGCTCGACTACTGTAATTCATTATTACATGGGTTGCCTACTTTTTCTCTCGATCGTTTGCAGCACGTCCAAAATTCTCTTGCACGTGTCGTTTGTAAGTCCTCTCGACTTCAATTTCGCTCTCTTTCTCTACTTCGCAGTCTTCATTAGCTCCCTGTTAATCAACGCATAAAATATAAAATAGCTCTATTAACTTTCAAAACTCTGCGATTTGGCAAGCCTTCTTACTTATCTGAAATTCTTCTTCTCTATCGCCCCTCACGTACACTTCGCTCCACCGATGCCAATCTTCTCTCAGTTCCAAATATTCTCACGTCATTGGGCAGACGTTCATTTTCTTACGCAGCACCCACAATCTGGAACTCTTTACCTGCTAATCTTCTCTCTTGTGTTTCTCTTTCAACATTCTCTAGCAAGCTTAAAACTTACCTTTTCCCAACATAGAAATAATCAATCTACCTTGACCATTTTTTGATCACCGGGCTGGCTTTCGTTTAGGACCTTACTTCTCCTCAGCACATTTCTTTCGCAGATTGGTCTGGGTGAATTGATCTGTAGTGATATGTGCTGTTGGGGACGTCCCTGACATCATCCCTGGATGAGGAAACGGACGTTAAACCTTTATTATTATTATTATTATTATTATTTAACAACTTATTCCTTTAATACTGTTCTAAGGGATTAACTATCTCTACCATTTTTCTATAACACTGAACAAAGTCCCCAACTTTAATCTATCGATAATTTTCTGCAGAAAAGAGGGACTAGCAGAAGGCCTGGCAGTAGGCCTAAAGACTACCGGCGATAGGCCTAAATGTACTAGCAGTAGGCCTAGCAGTAGGCCTAGAGACTACCAGCGATAGGCCTAGATGGACTAGCAGTAGGCCTAGCACTACGCCTAGCAGCCTGTCTACGACTAATGTACGTATTTATTAGGCTAGGAAGAAGGATTGCAACAGCAGCGGCTAACATCTTCAGCATGACTGTCACAGTTATTATATCAGTTGTCGACGTGAGCTCTGATAAAACACAGCCGGCTTCTACAGTCAGAAAGTTATAGGGCATGAGACCTGAAAATAACATAAAATAGCAATGACATGAGACCAAGAAATAGTACAATAACTAAGATATGAGGCCTAAAAATAACACGATAACAAAGACAATAGACCTACAAATAACACAATAACAAAGACATGAGACCTACAAATAACACGATAACAAGGACAGGAGATCAACAAATAAAACAATAACAAAGACATGAGATCCAGAAATAACACAATAACAAAGGCATGAGACCTACAAATACCACAATAACAAGATATGAGACCTACAAATACCACAATAACAAGATATGAGACCTACAAATAACACAATAACAAAGACATGAGATCAAAAAATAACACAATAACAAAGACATTAGACCTACAAATAACACAATAACAAAGACATGAGACCTACAAATAACACGATAACAAGGACAGGAGATCAACAAATAAAACAATAACAAAGACATGAGATCCAGAAATAACACAATAACAAAGGCATGAGACCTACAAATACCACAATAACAAGATATGAGACCTACAAATACCACAATAACAAGATATGAGACCTACAAATAACACAATAACAAAGACATGAGATCAAAAAATAACACAATAACAAAGACATTAGATCAACAAATAACACAATAACAAAGACATGAGACCTATGAAAAAACTTCAAAAAATGGCAAAAGATCTGAGAATAACACGATAAAAAAAAGTATGAGATGTACTAATTGCACAGAAAAAACACAGGAGATCTGTAAATAACACACTAAGAAAGACATTAGATCTACAAGTAACACACTAACAAAGACATTAGATCTACGAATAGCTGTACAGCTATGATAAGCGAAATGTAAGTAACACTTTAATAAATACAGAGAAATTCAAGTAAAATAATAAAAACTATATATAGTCCCCCGTGTTGTGCTCGGGTGTGGTTGGACCACTGCAGAATAGGGCAACCGTAAACAATCTGCTGCGTGTACGTAAGAGGCTACTAAGGCAGGAGCTGAGGTTGGCTAGAGGGGACCCACCTCACCATGAAATATTTTCTCCCACAATTAAATGGTAATTAATCCACCTAACTGAAGAAGACAACAGGAAACCACCTCAGAAGCCATACTTTTCTCTAGCTACAGGCTACATAAGGTATGGATAAGGCATAGACTTTGTGAAAGGATTAACTTGTTGATCTAAGGAGTGCTCTTATGGAGCGAGAAAACAGACTTTGAGTATGAATATGTACCTTGCACCTGCTACTTGGCAGTGCACTGAAGAGAGAGAGAGAGAGAGAGAGAGAGAAAGAGATAGTTGGTAGAGAGAGAGAGAGAGAGAGAGAACTGTTTTACTTCAAAAATACACTCAAATATGCACACACACTAGGCCATCAAAGAGGTCTAAAAACCTATCTAGTTGATCACCCACCATGCACACATAAAAATAAACGAATGACAAATAAATACTAATGAGGGAGACAGGACTCACCGAAGAAGACGGTAAGGAAGAAGATGTGCAGAGGAACGCCGATGATGGGAAATGAAATATTCATGAGGCCGCTGTGAAACACTGGACACAGCCTCAGTGACAACAAGAACAGGAACAAGCTGTCTCTGTTCTCTTCAACCTGCCATCATAATAACAATAATAATAATAATATTAATAATAATAATAGTAAATAATAATAATAATAATAATATTAGTAAATAATAATTTTAAAATAATTTCAAAAAATAATAATAATAATAATATTAATAATTGTAATAGTAAATAATAATTTAATTAAATTACAAATTAAATTAAAAGAGAGAGAAAGAGAGGGAGAGAGAAGATATAAAGTGAAGATATAAGCATAAGATAATATTAATTAGCATAAAATAATTATAAAATGAATATAGCTACACAGTTTAACGTCTGCTTCAATGTCACATGGGATACTATCTGAGATGATCTGGAGCTTGAACCGATATTCCAAACTTTTCATCCAACATTGCTTTCTATAGGGCCATCTAACCAATATCGCACAATAGAGTTAAAAAACAAGAAAAATTAGCTAAATGTTTGGTATGTGATGCAATCTTTTGTCTTAATTTTAACACGCCACTGTCTCGAGCCAGTGGTGACATCGGTAAGATACTGGACTGCGGATCAGTTGTGTGGGGTTCAAATCCTGGGCTAGCCCGTCACTGACATCGCTTTCGAGTGAGGAAACCATAGCTTTTAACCATAGCTTTTTAAGCCTTTTAAATAAAGCTATAATAACTAACAATATTGTAAGAATTCAAGCTATTAAAACCATTGTAAGAAATCAAACCTGTCTCTGTATGGGTTCTATTTGTGCAGAATAATACTGAAGAACAAGCTGCCTGCCGAAGAAATAAGAGAGTAGGTAGCAGCACGATGCGCCAGTGGCGTTCAGAAAACAGCACAGTGCTGTGCCATACACAACGCCGTACAGGGCTCCACCGAGAATATTCTGCAAAAAAAAGGCTGGTAAAGCTAATGTTAGCGTCAGTTTCCTCACTCGAAAGCGATGTCAGTGACGGGCGAGCCCATGATTTGAACCCTGCACCTACTGATCCATGGTCGAGTATCTTACCGACTTCGCCACTGGCTCCAGCCAGTGCTATTACTACTATAAGAGAGCTCCATCGAATTCTAACCCAGAATCAATGTAACATTGTAATGATCAAGTCTAGGGTGTTGGTTTTACAAGTGTGAACATCGCTTTCAAGGCCAAATTGTTTAGAAACTCTATAGCCAGGTTGCATTGTCATTATCTATTAAATTTATGCTCGTCGAGGTCAACTCTGTTTTAATCTATAAGCAAGGCTAAAACATTGCTATGCTAGTCGAGGTCACTTCGGTTATAATCTGTGCGCAAGGTTAGACGGTTTCACTTCAAGGTCTTATTGACTAAATGATTATTTCACTTCAAGGTTTTATTGACTAATGATTATTTTACTTCAAGGTTTTATTGACTAATGATTATTTTACTTCAAGGTTTTATTGACTAATGATTATTTTACTTCAAGGTTTTATTGACTAATGATTATTTTACTTCAAGGTTTTATTGACTAATGATTATTTTACTTCAAGGTTTTATTGACTAATGATTATTTTACTTCAAGGTTTTATTGACTAATGATTATTTTACTTCAAGGTCTTCTTGGCTCGAGCCCCTCACAAGGTCTGATATGTTGGGTGTAATCTTGTAATTCTCGTTCAAGGTAATATTGAGTATATCAATCCTATTGGGTTTAGAAGTGCATTTTACTATTCATGAAGGCCGATTATGAGCCTTGAATAGAGTGGTATATAAGGCTTAGGGGTAGAATAATTGACATTCGGGTTTTAAGTGGAGTTTAGTTTAATCTACAGTTACGAGCTCACGGGACTCGATCTTAGCTCGCAAACGGTCAACTACTAGGAATCAGGATTCGAAGTATCGGAGACCGCCACGGACCAGTCTCTCAGGCTTAGTTATTCTTCTTTATTCAGTTAGCTACTTAGGAAAGAGACTTGATTATACAAAGTCGTTGGATTTATTATGTAGCACCGTATACCATAATCATTAACTACACAATTGTGTCGTTGACTTTATTGCTTATTTTACTTTGACATTTAAAGATACATATATCGCTCGCTCTGAATATTCACTTATGATAACCAGTTTGTACAAGTTGTCCAAGAATTAAATAAAGCATTGGACATGTCATTATCAACGGAGTGTGCTGTGATAATTAAGTTAGACATTAGATATTAATATTAGCTGTGATCAATTATAAATAACACAGAGTTACCTCTCACAAACGCAAGCGACTAGCGAAGATTAGAAAACAATAATGAATAACTCAGGAAGCAGTCATTAAACATAGGATACATCCACTATCTCCCAGAAGCATTCAGCTATCCAAGGATCTGAGGTTTAATTAACTTTAAACCTACTCTATCACAACATCATCATCATCATCTTCCCTTTAATCCCAGTTTAACTAGGGTGGGGGTACAGAAGCAACTGAAAATAAAGTCAAGAATGGCATATCAAGAATGGTCCATTAGTTAGCATATAACTCCACCATATATTTCCATCCTCTACTTTCATTTCAACTTACGAATTAGTTAACAAATCATTAGACACAACACGGGAAAAGCAACTCAAGAAAAGATTAAAGCCCACTCACCAAGAAGGTAGAGCCAGGAATGCCGAATGTTTGTTTGACTAAGTAGGCAGAGCTGAAGAGTAGCATTACGTAAGGGAAGTGACTATCTTTGTAATTAGACAGAAAGGCTGCAAGATCCTTCAGTTCTTTTATGTCATGCGGATACTTGAGCACCCTGTAATTTCAAAACAGCAGCAAAACAAAAAAAAATTATCACCTCAAAGGAAATATCATAGATTCTGTATCATCATCGTCATCCTTCCTTGACTCCCAGTTTAACTAGGGTCGGGATACAAATAGACTGTCTCAAATCCTCTCTGTGCTACACCACACCACCAGCCAATCCCCTATTTGAGACTTCCATTCGTTTAAATAGCAGTCACCTGTTGGTCTATTCTTCAAACTACCCGAACACAACATTAGATTCAGTATCATACTGTGATGTAAAAATTACAGTTATAAATGCAAATAAGGCATTAACAGCATAGTACAATTAGTTCTAGTTATATCTCTGTAATTATTATGTAAGGTAATGCGAATTGGCTTAGAACTTATCTAAGTTGTTCACTGTACTGTAGTTCATATCAGTTCAATCTCAGTTGTTTCTCGGTTCATCAGGTCGTTTCTCAGTTTTTCAGGTGCATCTCAGTTCAATCTCAGTTATTCATTAAACATAGTAACTACTAGCCTATTCTAAAAATCAAAAACTGTACTGTTGCACTTGTATTCATGAGTAAATCTGTCAGTTTCTTGTGTATGACAACTAAAGAGATTAATATTATCATTGTATTTAATTTTATTATTTTGATATATGACATTGCATTCAATTTTGATATATAATATTGTATTTAATTTTGCCATTTTAATAGAATCTACAAATTGCTAGGTGAACCATGAGGAAATTATCCACAACACTGTTTCTTCAAAAAAGGAACTAGTAACTACAGTTGAGTAGAGAAATAACTGACAATATTATATAAAACTTTACATAATACTATACGGTACAAAGGAATAGTACTATATCATCTTGTACATACATCTTTCAAACTTCTAAATGTTGCATACTTACGGATTTTGATCTTGAGAAATTTGATAAAGTAGAAGTCTGGAAATGGCATATAAATAAACCAGCGATAGACCAAATATTATGGGAAGCCAAAGTATAGATGCCATATCATTGAAATCTGCAAAAATCAATAAACATTATCAAGTAAAGAATATTTTGGTTAGTCTAGGTTAGATGTCAAAAATGTTGTTGTTTTTCTCTTGTGTGTTGTAAAGTGGACCACGTTAGTTGGTCACTTTTGTTTGTTTGCCTACTTATATATAAATATATATATATATATAAATATATATATATATATATATATAAATATATATATATATATATATATATATATATATATATATATATATTTATATATATAAATGTAACTACAACAGGCATTGAATTACAAAATAAGTACACTTTTAAAACCTTGGTTTGAAAAACGACATTTAACTATTTATTACAGCATTTCGTTTATGCATTAACCCATATATCTAGTATCGAGATAAACTGAAAATTAAGTTATAATTGGAATAAATATATAGTTTTGATTGATTTTTATATAAACTTGTACCATTAATGGATACAGCTAGTTTTCTCTCCCCTCTCTCAGAACAACTCTCACTGTACTGACTAAACGTCAGATCCGTGGCAAACAACTCTCAATTCAATTCACAGCTTCTTCATCATCTGTATATGAGAAAGCGTTACGAATTCATCAAGCATCCCTAGCAAAACCCAAACATTTATGTCCTATCCAGCTAATCTCTCTATTGTTATCACCTTTATTTATAGCATGACAACTCCAGAAATTAAGACCAATCTACATTAATAGCAAATAGTTAATAGTGCTCGTTGTTATCACGGATGACAAGGTTGCACTATAATTATTATGTTAATTAAAACATCATTAATATCTAACAACGTTAATATTTACTTTTGAATTCGGGATACTTTTGTTTATATAAGAGTTATTAAATCTCAGCCTATATCCATTGTGGCTTTCCATTTTTGTATTTTATTTGGTTCAGTTCAAAACATTTCATATATAGACATGTCCTAGGATGATGATTATGAGTAGTATTATGGTTAAGATGTGTCTAAGGAGTGCAAATACTTGATAGAAGAATGAATTATTTATCACACAAGGTCCTTATCTAATGCCCACTGTTTACTTTTTTCAGTGTTGCCAGTGTCAGAAAACAAATTTCTCCCAAGTCATTCTTGTAAACAATAGCAACAACAGTATGATTTATAGAATGAAGAATTTCTATTAGAATTACTTATTATATCTGTTTGGAAGATAACTTAATATTACGGTACTGAATTAAGCTTCAATAGCTGTAATATAATAAACTAAAATACGCATTATAGTGAAATGATCAACCATGTTGATATCTATCACTTTTACTACCACATGTTTAATCCATTAGGCACTTTAGTTCATTTTCCGTATAACCAGTCCAGTGAATGTCCAAGATTTTATTCTCAGATTAGCGTGGCTGAGATATGTTGCGATATGATATGGGATATAATATGTGAGTACTTGGAGCTGCAAAAATGCTCGGACAAGATAATTCTGGACTCTGAACAAACTGCAACCGATAAGTTTTACAGCTAGGAAGATTTAAAATACAGAGAATTACAGTAGTCCAACCTGTATTGCACAAGAGCTCCACCAATTGTAGCAGCAGTCTCACGTGACAAATACCACAGTACAGTACTGGCAGTGGAGTGCGAGGTGGTCCAAGGTATCGGCTATATTTATTAATTTATTATTTATTTATTTATTTACTTATTTTTAGCAGTAGAGACAGATAATTCTTAGGTAAATATAGATAAGAATCGTAAGATAACGAAGACATGTAGGTGCAGATAAAAGGTGAAAGATCAAGATAACGGTAGGCTAGATAAGATCAAAGATATAGAATTGGTTATTCTTTATTCTGTGGATAAGGTAGGTAATGTAGCTACCGTATGCCAAAGGCGACAAAGCACTATGATCGAAGACAACGTCAGAAAATCGGTTGGTGAGCGCCTAGGCTCCAGAAATTGCTCAAGAATTGTCTGCAGCGATGAAAAACTTTCATCATCTCAACCCTAAACTGAGATTCAATGGAAGATAATGATGGTAGATGAGGTTTCAACTTCTTAAGATTATGTAATAAAACAGTTAAATGACCAACCACTGTGCATGATACCGTTTACTTTTAATATTTCATTTTTAAAGTATTTTATATTTCATATGTCCATTATCCAATTACCAGTCCTGTGGATGATCGAGATCACATACTCTCCGATGAAAACAGCAAGTAATAATCAAGTAATAATCAAGTAATAATCAAGTAATCAGCAAGTAATCATCAAGTAATAATCAAGTAATAATCAAGTAATCAGCAAGTAATCATCAAGTAATCAGCAAGTAATCAGCAAATAATCAGCAAGAAAGCAAGTAATCAGCAAGTAATCATCAAGTTATAAGCAAGTAATCAGCAATCAGCATGTAATCAGCAAGAAAGCAAGTAATCAGCAAGTAATCAGAAAGTAATCAGTTGCTATGTTATGTTATGTTACAGATCTATTTTGAGAGCGTATAGTTTTCTTAGTTTCTGCTATGGGGTTATCTCATTATATTAATCAACATATCTATCATAGATGGAAGGCTTCGCCTGCCAGCATACTACAGTTAGAATCGTTTACCTCCTTGCTCGCTGTTGTCATTGACGACGATAGCATTCAGTGTTCAGCTACTATAGGCCCTTTAGGCCATCTTGTTAAGTAATATTTAACATTGGTCGTGTTACAACGCGTGGAAATTTTGAAGTGAATTCATATGTTTGCGGAGTCAACCTTCCAGCTATATAGAGGTAGAACGTGTACAATGTACATATCTAATTTTTAGCCTATTCCATTCGTTCAACTGAGATACAGTTGAAAGTAAATCATAATTTTCAGTTTAAAATAAGGCGTAGGTGTCTCTTTCTTTTCGGGGGTTTACACAATAATAATAATAACACACATTATAGTGAAATGATCAACTGTGTTGATATCTATCACTTTTAATACCACATGTTAAATCCGTTAGGCAATTTAGTCCATTTTCCGTGTAATCAGTCCAGTGAATGTCCGAGATTTTACTCTCAGATTAGCGCGGCTGAGATTCGAACCCACGAGAGTTCGATTCACCTCAGGGTCTGTCATTTAAAACTTATCTACACCCGTAACCATTGCGCTATTGAGACATTCACACACACACTCACACACACTCTCTCCTCTCTCTTTCTCTCTCTCTCTCTCTGTCTATGTGTTTCTCTATCTATCTCTATGTCTCTGTCTCTCTCTTTCTCTTTCTCTCTCTCTCTCTCTCTTTCTTTCTCTCTCTCTCTCTCTCCCTCTCTCTATTTCTCTCTCAACTATACGCACATACACATACACACGGATACATACAAACACATATAGTCTTTTAGTTAACTAATGAAACTGTTAGATCTAGTCGTTTCAATGTAAGTTCATCAAGGGCCGCTGTAACAGCTATAGTAGCTACATGTATAGTACAGGCAACGGATACCCAAGAATTGTTCGTACTAATAGAAAGTCATATATATTTGTTGCATTCACACCTATCTATACAAAGTTCTTCGAGCTATGCCGATGCTATGAGATCGACGCAGATCTGCAAGTGTAGAGTAAATTGGCCCCTAGGAGATTTATATTTTAGACAACCATTACTTGAATCTTGCCTAATTCTATTCAACATTTGTAATAAAATTACACCGTCGAGTAGGCATATAGTCGAGTAGGCATATAGTCGAGTAGGCTTATAGTCGAGTAGGCTTATAGTCGAATAGGCCTATAGTCGAGTAGGCTTATAGTCGAGTAGGCTTATAGTCGAATAGGCTTACATTCGAGTAGGTCCATTCAACCGTTTATATTTCAACTCATAATAGGAATAATATTACAGATCTTGTAGTTATTATCGAAATAAATAGAAAAAAAATTCCAAAAAGGATAACATATTTATCAGAATAAGCCGTTGAAGTGACTGCTAGCAATGGAAAACAACGTCAGTGAGAACTCTTCCAGATTCCAAGAGATAGGAAATATCTCTCTGTATGCGATGCTGCTGAAAACAGCACAAAATCAACCGTCGCCATGTTCCAGTAGCAACGATCTAAACACGAATAGTCGAAATTCGACGATAAGCATAGTTTACATGGGTAGTTTGCTGATTGTCTTTCTCATTTCGACGATTATGAACGGGATGGCACTGCTGGTGTTCATCAACAATCGAAGAGGTCCGTTACGGACGGTCAACAACTGTCTGGTTGTCAATCTTGTGGTCACTGATCTACTACGTGTCTGGCTGGCTGCCATCCCACTAACTAGTACGTATGGACTAATCAATCAGTCAATCCATCGATCAATCGATCACTGAATCAATCAATGAATCAATCAGTCCATCGATTAACCAATTAATCAGTTTATTAATCAGTCAATCAATCGATCAATCAATCAATCAGTCCATTAATCAATCAGTCAGCCCATTAATCATTCCATTAATCAATCTATCTATCAATCAAGCAGTCATCCAATCATTTAGTAGGTCATTCAGGCAGGCAGGTAGTCAATCAATCAAATTAATAAATCAATCAATGAACCAGTCCAGCAACTAATAAATCATTTATTATGTATCATTAAATCAACTAGTCTACTTGAATTTTCTCAATATTAATAATTGAATTCATCTGTAGATTGTTGGTTGTTGATTTTTAACACATTTTAAACATTCTGTTGTACATACAGTACAGCTGTTGAAAGGGCGCTTTGTTTCTACAGTTGTGACTTTATTGATTGATTCTATAGCGTTAATTAGATTGGAGACGATTGTTTTTTGGAATTTGCATCTATTTATCTGAAGTCAGGCTTTTAATCAATTATGATACTAGCTTCATTTTCTCTAGTGTTCTGCGAAGTGGCAAGTCAAAGGTACATATTCGTATTCACATGCTGCTTTTCACGCCCCACAAAGAGCCTACCATCGAATAACCAGTTAATCCCTTCACAAAAGACTTTAAGCTTTACTCACATTTTAATGCAGTTAATACCTTAGGAATAATTTAACTTCTGAGATGGTTTCCCGTTGCCCTCCTCAGTTCTTTCACATTTTTGTCCGCAGCCATGAAGAATAAACCAGCCCTAAACATCGCGTGTCGTAAGAGGCGTCTGAGCGAGAACTGAGGAAGAAACTTGCTAACTCTTAGTATTTAAAGCCTTCAATCTACAGTCAACTATATAATATTATTCTATAAATGTTTCTCTCTTAGTGCACTGCCTACTGGCAGGTCTATATTATATAACGCCTCCACTCTTCTCTGTCTTCCGCTTTCCTCTTTATTTTCATATATGAGTGGGTCTTTAAATCATCTAACATACCTAATCTCGGCCTGCCCCTGCCTCTTTTTCCTTCCATTCTACCTTCTATGACCTCTTTTAATTGACATTCCCCCTTTAGAATGTGTCCCATCCAACTCTTCTTCCTATTTCTTAATGCATTTATGAACTGTCTATCTGCACCAACTCTCTCCAGAACTTCCTCATTTGTAACCTTTTGAGTCCAGTTAATCCTTTCCATTCTTCTCCATTCTTGAACTGTTTATCAGTTTATTAATTTTAAATTAATTTTTGTTTAATTAATTAATTAATTTATTAATTTTTGTTTTTTAATTTTAATTCTTTTAAATCTGATGTTTACCAGTCACAAGTCTGGACGAAGACTCTGAAGTTTGTAGGAAAGGCAGTCCCTTACACGCTGCTGGACTGAGACTCAGGATTGGAGAGATCGGTTGCTGCTGGTTGAGCAGGATAGCCTTGGCCTTGAACTCCATTGGGGCTCTGACATCTGTGGCCATTAGCTTACACAGGTTGTGAATTGAATTGATGCTTTGTTGCGTAAACCTACTTAATCGAATAGATTCTCTTATTGTATTAATACTGCAGTGTATATCTATATAATAATTTATCCTGTGTATATGTATAGCCTAAAGAGTATAATTAATTTTATATACTTAATGATGACGACGTTGATGATGATGATGTTAATAATAATAATAATGTTGATAATGGCTGGAGCCATTGACGATGTCGGTAAGATATTCGACCGCGGATCAGTACGTGCAGGGTTCAAATCCTGGGCTCGCCCGTCACTGACATCGATTTCGAGTGAGGAAATTGACGTTAACATTGGCTTTTTAGCTTTTTAGCTTTCTTGATAATTGTAATAATACGTGTGACTGATAAAAATGCTTGTGACAGATTCCAGAATCTGTCAAAGCGTGTGACAGATTCCAGCAGAAGAACAAATAGTTTGCTATTTTTTGTTAATTTTTCTGATAATTTTTGATAATAAACATAATATGTTCATAAGAAGAATATAAGAAGAATAATAATATAATAATAATAATAATAATATAGGTTCTGTAGTGATAACATTTGTTGATCTAGATAATACTTGTTGATCGAAGATAATACTTACCTTAGATCTAAGACCTACCTAGATCTTAGATAATACTTACCTTAGATCTAAGACCTACCTAGATCTTAGATAATACTTACCTTAGATCTAAGACCTACCTAGATCTTAGATAATACTTACCTTAGATCTAAGACCTACCTAGATCTTAGATAATACTTACCTTAGATCTAAGACCTACCTAGATCTTAGATAATACTTACCTTAGATCTAAGACCTACCTAGATCTTATATAATACTACCTTAGATCTAAGACCACCTAGATCTTAGATAATACTTAGCCTTAGATCTAAGACCTACCTAGATCTTAGATAATACTTACCTTAGATCTATACCTACCTAATCTTAGATAGACTTACCTTAGATCTAAGCCTACCTAATCTTAATAATACTACCTTAGCTCTAAGCCTCTACCTAGATCTTAGATATACTTACCTTAGATCTAAGACCTACCGAGACTACCTTAGATCTAGACCTACCTAGATCTTAGATAATACTTACCTTAGATCTAAGACCTACCTAGATCTTAGATAATACTTAGCCTTAGATCTAAGACCTACCTAGATCTTAGATAATACTTAGCCTTAGATCTAAGACCTACCTAGATCTTAGATAATACTTAGCCTTAGATCTAAGACCTACCTAGATCTTAGATAATACTTAGCCTTAGATCTAAGACCTACCTAGATCTTAGATAATACTTAGCCTTAGATCTAAGACCTACCTAGATCTTAGATAATACTTAGCCTTAGATCTAAGACCTACCTAGATCTTAGATAATACTTAGCCTTAGATCTAAGACCTACCTAGATCTTAGATAATACTTAGCCTTAGATCTAAGACCTACCTAGATCTTAGATAATACTTAGCCTTAGATCTAAGACCTACCTAGATCTTAGATAATACTTAGCCTTAGATCTAAGACCTACCTAGATCTTAGATAATACTTACCTTAGATCTAAGACCTACCTAGATCTTAGATAATACTTAGCCTTAGATCTAAGACCTACCTAGATCTTAGATAATACTTACCTTAGATCTAAGACCTACCTAGATCTTAGATAATACTTAGCCTTAGATCTAAGACCTACCTAGATCTTAGATAATACTTACCTCTAAGACCTACCTAGATCTTAGATAATACTTACCTTAGATCTAAGACCTACCTAGATCTTAGATAATACTTACCTTAGATCTAAGACCTACCTAGATCTTAGATAATACTTACCTTAGATCTAAGACCTACCTAGATATTAGATAATACTTACCTTAGATCTAAGACTACTAGATCTAGATAATACTTACTTAGATCTAAGACTACCTAGCTCTTTAGAGTAATACTACCTTAGAATCTAAGACACTTAGATCTTAGATAATTACCTTAGATCTAAGACCTCCCTAGATCTTAGCTATCATTACCTTAGAATCTAAGCCCTACATAGATCTAGATAATACTCTACCTTAGACTAAGACCTAACCTAGATCTTAGATAATACTTACCTTAGACTAAGATCTTAGATACCTAGACTTATCTTAGATAATAATAGCCTTAAATCTAAGACCTACCTAGATCTTAGATAATACTTAGCCTTAGATCTAAGACCTACCTAGATCTTAGATAATACTTAGCCTTAGATCTAAGACCTACCTAGATCTTAGATAATACTTAGCCTTAGATCTAAGACCTACCTAGATCTTAGATAATACTTAGCCTTAGATCTAAGACCTACCTAGATCTTAGATAATACTTAGCCTTAGATCTAAGACCTACCTAGATCTTAGATAATACTTAGCCTTAGATCTAAGACCTACCTAGATACTTAGATCTACGACCTACTACTAGACTTAGTAATTAGCCTTAGATCTAAGACCTACCTAGATCTTAGATAATACTTAGCCTTAGATCTAAGACCTACCTAGATCTTAGATAATACTTACCTTAGATCTAAGACCTACCTAGATCTTAGATAATACTTAGCCTTAGATCTAAGACCTACCTAGATCTTAGATAATACTTAGCCTTAGATCTAAGACCTACCTAGATCTTAGATAATACTTAGCCTTAGATCTAAGACCTACCTAGATCTTAGATAATACTTACCTTAGATCTAAGACCTAACTAGATCTTAGATAATACTTACCTTAGATAATACTTGTTGATCTAAGGAGTGCTCTTATCCCCGTGTTGTGCTCGGATGTGGATGGACCACTGCAGAATAGGGCAACCGCAAACAATCTGCTGTGTCTACGTAAGAGTCGACTAAAGGCAGGTGCTGAGGATGGCAACAGGGGACCTACTTCACCATGAAATATTCCCCCAGGATTAATCCATCTAAATGAGGAAGGCAAAGGGAAACCACCTCAGAAGCCATACTTTTCTAAGGTTTGGATTAGGCATAGACTTTGTGAAGGGATTAACTTGTTGATCTAAGCAGTGCTGTTATGGAGCGAGAAATCAGACTTTAAGTATGAATATGTAACTTGAACCTGCCACTTGCAGTGCACTGAAGAGAAGATAGGGTGATAATATATAATATTTTAATATAATTTTAATGCAATGAATTTGTTTCTGAATTGCAGAAAATATAATAAAGTTCTCAGTTGCGTGTTATGTGCTTAGCAATATCTGCACTGATCCATAGAGTGCACAGTATAAGTAGGCCTACGGTCAAATAATTAAACGTGTGTTCTTGCACAAAGTTGTGGTGATATTTAAAGCAAACGCGCTGTCAGTATTTGAATAATAATAATAGTAAAGGTTTAACGCCCGTTTCCTCATCCAGGGATGATGTCAGGGACGTCCAAAAACGAATCTATACATCTCCTCCTTATCTCTCAAATGTATCTCCAGATGTCAACCATTAATTGATAAAAATGTGAACGCCCCTAGGTGGATTTGAACCACCAACCTTTCGGTTAACAGCCGAACGCGCTAACCGATTGCGCCATAAGGGCAACTGAATGATGGGAGCATAATACATAACATGTTGCGAATAAATCATTAGAAGTCCACCTCAGTGGCAAACAAACGCGATAAGAACACATGACTGACATAACCTAACGTTAGTGTTGTGAGAACTGGGAGTTAATGCATTGCGATTAGCTTTTACTTAATAAACGTATTATTTATTAATTTTCTGAAAATGTATTTCTCAAGTTTGAATTTCAAGATTTAGTATTCACTTATACGCAATAAACGTATTGTTTATTAATTTTCTTGAAAAATTTATTCCACTAGTTTATATGAATTATTTTACTGGCTGGAGCCAGTGGCGAAGTCGGTAAAATACTCGACCGCGGAGCTGTATGTGCGGGGCTCAAATCCTGGGCTCGCCCGTTACTGACATCGCTTTCGAGTGCTGAAACTGACGTTAACCTTAGCTTTACCAGCTTTTTTACTTGATAGACACATTTCTTTGAACACGCAGATATATCAGCATAGCAGCTCCGCGCAGACTAGTGGCCATTGCATTGATTCGTCGAAAGGGGTTGGCACTGCCAGTCACATGGGTTATTGCCACCTTGTGGTTGACGGGTTTCGTGGCCGTGTTGGTAATATCGTCGTGGCTGCCAGAGTGTCACAGGTTCAAATCTCTGACAGGATTCAGACCTGAGTGCTCTGTATTGCTGGCGAGGTCGAGTCAGAAATGTCTTTCGGTTGTTAGGTAAGACATTCAATACAGTTTTAACTAAAATTATATTCGTTCAGAAAGTCAACAATGACTTGTTTTGACTCCTGTTTACGTAGAGTCTGCAAGAGGCGTCCCTGACATTGCCTTCTGGCAAGGAACCGGAAGTTAAATTCTTATTAATTGATTGATTAATTGATTAATTACACGAGTTTTAGCTTCTTACAGAAATTGAGACATGCACATTTGTTTTCTCTAATGCCAACAATAAATAACAGTCGTCGTAAACTTAATGATAGAGCCAATCCTTTTAGGCTCCCTCTTAAAACTGTGCAGACAGTGAGTTATACTAACTTACTTACTTGCTTATTTAATTCATTACTTACCTACCTAATTACACACTTACTTACTTACCTACTTACCTACCTACTTACTTAATTTCTTACTTTATTACTTACTTACTCAATTACCTACCTACTTACTAACTTACTAACTTATTTACGTGCTTATTTAATTAACTACTTACCTACCTACTTACTTACTAACTTACTTGTTTAATTAATTAATTACCTACCTACTTACTTACTTACTAACTTATTTACTAACTTACTAACTTACGTACTTACATACTTACATATTTATAACTTAATAACTTATTTGCCTACCTATTTCTGTTGTTACTTAAATATCGACAGATTCATGGCGGATTTTCTGCTACCCCTCACTCTAATGTCTATCGCTTACATCAAGATCTACACGACCATTGTGAACCACCGTCTCAGCGTTACCCTCTCCCTGCCTCAAAGCGCTCGAAGCAGCGTTGCCACGCGCAATGTGGTGACGACTGGTAGAGATATCAACAACCACACCTCTCTACGCACTGACATCACCCTGGTGAAAGACATCGGTAGACCGGAAGCGAGTGGCCACACGGGAAATGACAGTTGTCTTCCAGTTGGACTGAGAAACCCACTTGTTAGACTCGGTGATTCGATCTCTCTGGAGGTTCAGTCTCGAAGAGATGCTGTAGAGAGAAGGGCTGGTCCACTGGTTCTGGCCATTCTACTTCTGTTTGTTCTAACTACGGGACCAATGTCCTTCTTGGTGCTTCTCTCCGGATTCTACTCCATCGGAAGGATCAACGATGATGCAAAGACAAAGTTTTCTCTACTCGGTGGTCAGGATTTAGTGACCGAAGATTCCGTGAGGGGAGATTTTTCCGGAATGTTGCGCTTTGGTGACGGAAGAACTGAATCGATGGAAAATTCACATGAGCTTCTGGAGGATTCAGTGTTTGGTGGTTTTGGTTTAGACGAAGAATGGGTTTGGGATGTGGTTGTGTACACGGCGTGGTTACTGAATTTAACCGGGGTTATTTCTAACTCAGTTGTGTACGTGTTGTGCAACCAGTCTTATCTGAAGTGTACACAGGAGATGCTTCAGTGTGTGGCTGTACCGTACAGGTTAAGTCATGACGTTCAGCTTTTCTAATTTAATTTAATTACTTGTAGATTTTTATTAAACAATATTATTTAAAATAGCTATATTAAATTACCTTAGTTAATTAATTACACGTCTTAATCAGTATAGTCAACTATAAGTTGGTGATTTATATGATGATGATGATGATGATGATGATGATGATGATGATGATGATGATGATGATGATGATGATGATGATGATGATGATGATGATGATAATGATGATGATGATTATGATGATGATATTAAACATGGATTCACTGCAGTATGGTCTTATTAATTTTTATAATTGTCACAAATAGGATATCTCTACAGAGCATAAGAAGCATCAGCGCTGTGGTGTTGCGTACAGCAGCCGCTAAGGTTAGAAAACTAAATGACTATTTATCTTATTGTCTCTCTCTCTCTCTCTCTCTCTCTCTCTCTCTCTTTCTTCATATTTCTTGCAGCATTTGGAATTAGGAAGAAGAATTGGATAGGACACTTTTTAAGGAAAGAGAGTTAACAACGTTTTTAATGTAATTAATGTAATTATTATAGTTATAGAAGTATTGCTGAAGCTATAAAAGTATATAATCCGGTCTAATGATAACGACTATTATACTCATCATCACTATGGATATCCTTATTAATAAAATATTAAATTTTAATTATAGTTTCAATAAATATTATCGTAATCTATCATTTACTGAATCTAGAAGCTTACTTTTGCAGCAATTACTTAATTACTTTTGTAGCATTCTAGAAGCTTTTGTAGCTTTTGTAACCTAGAAGCTTATTTTTTATTTTCAGGCGAGGGAGAATTCGATCCACCCAAAGTCCGTGGCCTCCGACCCTTGCTCGAGTGGGTGCCGGGGGGAAGACCCCCCCAGTGTTGGGGAGTGTGAGATGTGCAGTAGATGTGGCACTAGGGGCACCTATGGGACAGAGATAACCCACCTGGAACAAAATTACCACCTGCTGGTGCCCAGTGACTCTCTGAATCCTGAAGCTTTCTGTCCATACTGTGGTAACACTGATAGTTGAGGCTATTGTATCTCTCTCTCTCCCTCTCTCTCTCTCTCTCTCTCTCTCTCTCTCTCTCTCTCTTCAGTGCACTACCAAGTGGCAGGTCAAGGTACATATTCATACTCAAAGTCTGCTTTCTCGCTGCATAAGAGCACTCCTTAGATCAACAAGTTAATCCCTTCACAAAGTCTATGCCTTATCCATACCTTATGTAGCCTGTAGCTAGAGAAAAGTATAGATTCTGAGGAGGTTTCCCGTTGCCTTCCTCAGTTAGATGGATTAATTACCATTTAATCCTGGGGAATAAATGGTAATTAATCTATTAATGGATTTATTTATGGATTTATTGATGGATTAAGCTATTGTTTAGCTTTTAAAATTATTAGTGACTGCTAATTATATTTGGATTTTAATATTGGCTATGATTTAGTTTTTTTCAAATATAATATAACATTTTGATGCTGATTCCGAAGAGGTAGTGCATTAAATAAATACTATTTTAATTACTATAACTAACTAAATCTCAGTTAACACTTGTTCTGAGTAATTCTAGGGCTTAAGATATGTAGAAATACTATTTTTTTAAATTAGTAAAGGAACTATTTTATAGTGCCTATTTTACTATGGGGAGATGGATCAACTAAAATCAATCAATCAATCAATAAGAATTTAAAGTCCGGTTCCTCGCCATAAGGCAATGTCAGGGACGTCAAAATAGGAAAATAGGTCATAGAAGGTCATAGAAGAGCTGAATGAAAGGATAAAGAGGCAGAGGCAGGCCGAGAACTAGGTATGTTAGATGATTTAAAGACCCACTCATATGTGGATATGAAGAGGAAAGCGGAAATAGAGAAAAGTGAAGGCTTTTATACCATGGACCTGCAAGTAGGCAGAGAAGAGAGGGAGAAATCTACATATGAGTGGGTCTTTAAATCATCTAACATGATATGCCATTATTCTTGGGGGATTCTGCTTATGAAGAAGTGGGCTCCTATGCCTTCCTCAGCTTTGACTAACATTTACTGGGCAGGGGCGTCATTCCCTGAGAATATAATCCTGATTACCCGGATAGTGACAGTGGATAGATTCCTATTTCCTGTTTCACATAAGTCATACTTACGTATGTTCAGCGCCACTGTGGTATTTTACCTGGAGTAGCGCTTTATAAATATACTTAACGGATTTAGTTTAAAATGTAGTTTAATTTTAGAACTCTTTTGAAAAGATAATCAGTTTATTTCGATATGCGTGCAGTCTATAAACCAGCGCACGTAAAGCCTTATTGTGAAGCTTAGTTTAATCACTATCGAAATGGATACTTTAAACCATGGCTCGGCTGGGATTCGAACCAAGAGCCTCTTTCCAAGAGGATCTTGGACTTGCACTGTTTTGATCTCGCTTTCTCTTGTTGTCTCTGTGTACTTAGTCGTCATCGTGTGATGCTTTGGCACCTGTTTGTGTTGAGTCTGCAAGAGACGTCCCTGACATTGCCTTACGCCGAGGAACTCGATGTTAAATTCCAATTGATTATTGATTATTATTGATTACTGATCAGACATACTTGCTTTACACTCGACCATCCAACTGTTACAACTGTTTTTGCTCCTACAGGTAGCTACTACTGCCTGTGTAGAGCCCGGCTCGCTGACCTAGCCGCTCCACACTCTTCCGCCTTCGATCATACATGTCAACCACACTGCGGCAGCTACTCCCTCCTGACTCGAGGCGGCTTCGACACCGTCTCTACCAACACGGCCACGTCCCTCGGCTCGGCGGGCCCCTCCAAGGCTTGCCGTCGCTGTCGACGCCTGCGGGGGAGCAACACCGACAGCTACCTCTCGACGGTCTCGAGTGTTCCCACAGTGGCCTGCCTGCCAGCCCGTCGCTTCCCCAGGTCAGCCTCGAACATGTCAACAAGCAGCGTTGTGGGGGACCTGGTGGGTCAGTACGGTGTGCCACTGGGAGTGCATTATCACAGGCAAGCCTCTTAGAGACTTAAGAGTAATAAAAGTGGCCAACTATTAATAGGGACTTCGCTAAGTACTTAAAACTACCCTGAGTAGTTAAAAGCTAAAAGCTGGTAAAGCTAAGGTTAACGTCAGTTTCTTCACTGGAAAGCGATGTCAGTGACGGGAGAGCGCAGGATTGAACCCGCACATACTGATCCTCACTCGAATATCTTACCGACTTCGCCACTGGCTCCAGCCATAGGCGAAGTAGTTAAGTATGTTGCCCCGGGATTTAGCGCACTTGGTTCAGTTGCGCGTCAATTATTGAAGTTAAGCTGCTTCGATCTCCGTTAGTACTTTGTGGGTGACCACCTTTGAAGCCCGAGTGTTGACAGCTTAGGAGGAAACAATCCCAGGGTGATGGAAGGTTATTCTTAAATCCGCGCCGGCTGCAATTGATGCGCCATCGAAAGGCAACGATTACTAATAACCATGGCGAGAAAGGAGGAAAATGTGCCTTAAATAAACACCTGTGCTTCCTGACCCAGTGTGCGTTTTATGTTACGTTATTTTATTTATGTTAAGTTTTGTAATTGAGCGTATTTTTCCGTATAATATTAACTAATAATTATAATGTAGGTTTAACATCTTCTACCTCATACTAGATAATGTTAAGAGCGTCCCACATCGTCAGTACAACTTGACTCATCAAAAGATTTGGAAAATAATAATATTATAATATAATATTGGCTAAAAAGAGACTAAAATCATTAACGGGGCCGATCTGGCGATAAAGAGCAGTCAGTTAAGATGATATCAGTCTATGGTGAGAAGAGATGTGTTTTCAACCTATTATAGACACTAAAATGACACTGGCTGGAAACAGTGGCCACGTCGGTAAGATTCTCGACCGCGGATCATGCATTCGTCACTGACATCGCTTTCGAGTGAGGAAACTGACGTTAACCTTAGCTTGATATAAACACAAAACTGTTGTAAACTTACAGGCAGATATCTGAGGACTCGGAGCAGCTTCTCTTCTCCTATCCCTCATTCTCCAGGCAGAATTCTCTCGAAGGCGGTGCGGGTAAGTTCATTGGCACGCCGATCAGCTTCATTGGTGGAAGTAGCGACATGATACGAGCCTTGGACGAGGAAACGGGAGGAGAACTGCTGGTGTGCAATGGACGAGTCTACGGAAGTCATGGATTGATGGGTGCGGATGATCTCGGATATAACAACAGGCTGACTGCATCCGTCCTGTCTAACGCCAGACCATTAGGTAGATCAAATTTAATGGTAGACCATTATGTAGATCAAATTTTATGCTAGACCATTAGGTAGATCAAATTTTATGCTAGACCATTAGGTAGATCAAATTTTATGCTAGACCATTAGGTAGATCAAATTTTATGTTGGACCATTGGGTAGATCAAATTTAACGCTAGACTATTAGGTAGACCAAATTTAACGCTTCAGCATCAAGTAGATAATTTTGAAGGCTAGACCATTAGGTAGATCAAATTTACTGCTAGACCATTAGGTAGATCAAATTTATTGCTAGACCATTAGGTAGATCAAATATGGCTCTAGACCATTACGTATATCATATTTAATGCTACACTGGCAGGTAAATCATTTTGAACGCTAGACCATTAGGTAGATCATACTTTTGGTGGAAATGGCGTAAGCCTTCTGCTGCGGCTTACGTCTGGAATAATTTGACAACTGATAGTCCGAGACACGAGTCTAACTATCTAGCTTTCCGTCGTGGTGGCAAAACACAATATATTGTAGTCGCGTAGTTATTCTACTTGAAATTACAATATATATGTATGGTTATTATAAGTATTTGGTAAATAAAAACAATAATTGCTAGATGGTGTAAAGTTCCACTCATATGTAGACATTTTTAGATATAAATTTAAATATAATTTTTAATTAGCTTATTATTATTGAACTCTTTCTCTAAAGTAGTCTCGAAGACCGATTTCCGCCTTGACACTGCTATGTAAATTTTCGTTAATAAGTTTTCGTTGTTAATAAGTTTTCGTTGTTAATAATAAACAATAATAATATGTAACGTTAGGCCATTAGATAGATCACATTGACAATGGCGAATCGTGTCCGCTTTAGTATTGGCTTTAGACGCAACTCTAGTTGTAGTTATTTTAAATTACCGTGTATATCAAAACGGGATAATAATAAACTCGACCTTCCATTTAGTAGACTGATTTGTGGAGAGAAGGATTTACCCTTGTATATCGTAATCCCTCACATTCGTGCAGGATTACCAGAACTACCAGAATTATCTTGTCGTAAAAGGCGACAAAGCATTAAGATCTAAACAAACGTCAGAGAGAGCATTCGGGTGGTGAGCGCCTAGGCTCCAGACATTGATACAAAATTTTCTAATTCTTTGCCCAGATAATTGGGAATAAAGTGAAGATGATAATGACGATATTGTTGTGTTCTAAAGCAGAATTGAATGCTGCCCATGAAGCCTATGGTAGGCGTAGAGCAGCTGCGACTGCTGCAGCAGCTGGAGCAGCAGCTGGGGCAGCAGCTGGGGCAGCAGCAGGCAGCAGCAGAAGCAGAGCAGCAGCTGAAAGGCCTAGGACTCCGCTGCTGTCTCGTCACAGCTCAGGGCATAGTGTGTTTAGTCTGTCCTCTACAGACGATCTACTCAGCAACAGGTGAATAATTAATTAATTAATTAATTAATTAAATTATTAGTTATTATTGAAAAAAAGATTGATTGATTTGCTAACTGACTGATTGACTAACTTAGGAAATAGTTGGTTTCCGAGGTGGTTTGCCTATCTCAGTTATTGTTCTGTCCTTGATTTTGTTCATATTGTGTGTCAGTAGCGCAGTGGTTTACAGCGTCATGAAACGTCATGAAGTTTTAAATAACCGATCCTGAGGTGAATTGAACTCCCGTGGGTTCAGTTCCCAGCTGCGCTGATCTGAGAGTAATATCTTGGACAATCAAAGGACTGATTATACGGAAAATGGACTATATTTAAACATGTGGTATTAAAAGTGATAAATATCAACAGATCATTCCATTGTAAGCGTGTCTAATTGTTTGGATTGCATAATGAGTATCAATCTACATGTATATTCGATCAGTTACCCACTGCTTTCGTGATTGTTATTACGATTTTTATTTCATCAAATTCATGGCAGTATGTTACACATACAATAAAAATCAAGAACAACATACAGAATTTAAAAGAAATAAAAGCATATAACTAGAATACGAAACGCAATCCCTGTTCAAATATCACTTCTGATGGTTATGGCAGTAACTCTCTAAAGTAATACCATAACTTTTACCTGATACAGTCCAATGAGTCTTGACTCTCAATTGAATATTTTCTTTTAATGGATACGTAATCCAACTAGTCAGGATAATCAGCCTCTGAATTCTCAGTTAAGCTATTAGAAATTAGTGATTGATTTTTAGTGACTATTTTCTAACCTCACAGATCATCTAGGATAAGCAACTATGTCTCCGGGTTGTTCTCGGCCAGGTCCTCCCTCTCATCCTCCCAGTATTTCGTCACCCCCTTGCCTACCAGCCCCTTCAGCGCCCTCGACCCTGAGTACGGGGGGCAGGCCTACCCAGGGGGGCACAGCTCCCGCTCTCACCGGGGCTCCTCCTCGGGACTGGAGTCCCGATTCTCCAGCAGGATGCTCCAGATCAGAGAGTCCAATCTTGAGGTCTTTCCTTTTCTCTACTTTCTTCTTTCTCTCTTTCTTCTTCTCTGTAACTCTATCTGTGACTCAGATTCTCTCTCTGTCTCTCGTTCTCTTTCTTTCTCTTTCTCTCTCTCTCTCTCTCTCTCTGTCTCTCTCTCTCTTGGTAATTCTCTTAAATTGATTATTACTTCTAAATTTATTTATTTATTTAACGGTAATATTACATATCTAATGATATATATATATATATATATATATATATATATATATATATATATATATATATTTAGGTATCATTTTACTCGACATAGCCACCGCCTGGAGCCAGTGGCTATGTCGGTAAGATATTCGACAGCGGATCAGTATGTGCGGGGCTCAAATCCTGGGATCGCCCGTCACTGACATCGCTTTCGAGTGGCAAAAATGACATTAGCTTTAGCTTTTAGGTTAATGATGACAGAGATTTGGTCGAGATATTTTAACAGAATGCTGGGGAACAGAAAGTCTAACTTATTGCCCTTACCTCGTGCCTCTAGGTGCCTCGTATCTCTTGAGTAGATATAGAAATAATCATTCATATCAAACCAGGAGAAACGTTGCTAACAGAAAATATGCACTACCAATCTAGCGTAGCTCCTTTAGTGATAAAAACTTTAAAACTCGCATGATACTAATTAACGCTACTAAACTAGATCCAATTTAAACTTCTTAACACTACGTCTGTACTTTAATTACTATAATTTCAACGTATGTATTGTAATTATTTTCGTACTTTCCATTTCATATGCTCGTATCTTATATTTCTTTGCCTACTGAAGTACGACGAGCAGGACGACAACATATTCAGCGACGACTGTCACTCCACCCCTGAGCGAGGGGGCCCCAAGCCCCCCCACCAGGTGGGCAGCCCCAGAAGTCCCAGTCCCTACCAGAAAGCCTCGATCTTCATGTTCGGTCAGGCCCCGGAAGAACCTGACGACTTCGAGCTGGCTGACCCCACCAGAGCCTGCAGGGGTTCCGATGGGACCCCTATATCGGACATGGACCAGCACTACAGTCGAATGAGTCCCAAACAACGACACCAACAATCGAAGCAACAGCGATCTGATACAACCACGCCTATAAGGACGGTGTCGGCAACAGTGGGCAGCATTGGTAAGACAGTGGGGCTGATAGTGAGGGCTAAGAGGCTCATCTCCCGCTTCCGTCTCGCCCCCAACCAGGAACCGGACCGGGGGCCCGACCAGCTCCCGGTGTCTTCCCCTTCCTCAGCCGCCTCCACCCCTGGTCCCCTCCCTAGTCAACCAATCATTCAAATACATCGCATTCTGGTCAAAGAGCCGGTCAGATTTGTCTTTGAGGGGCCGATGCCCCCTGATAGGTGTTTCGGGCGGGGAGAGGGGACGGACGGTACGCCTGGAGGTCCGGTCATGACCGTCACACGACAGATGAGTCATCTGAGAGTCCCGGGAAGGATTCCTAACGTTCCGGAAACGATTCTCGAAGAAGAGATCCCACTTTCTTCGAATATCCTCGATGATCAAGCCACTGGGGATAAACAGTTTAGAACCAGGTCCAAAAGCGAGGTGTCGAATGGGTCAGACTTCGGTGCCAGTCCACCTGCAGGCAGCGAGGCGTCCTTCAGTTTGGCTCCAGTTCCGCCTAGGAGAAAGAACGCCTCGTCATGGATAGCTCCACCTGTCATAGGTATCCATGAGAACAACGAGTCCGCACCGGATATAAGGATTGAGAGACCGGGAGTTCTGCTTCTGGAGTAGCCGATGATGAGTCCAGTGAATCTGTGGGGTTCTGTACTTGGACTTCATCTCGTGCTGGCTGGTGTAAAATGCTTCTGGAGTAGTGGATGATGAGTTCAAGGAAACTGTTGGGTTCCTGGACTTGGACTTCATCGTGCTGGAGTAAAATGCTATATCATATAGCGTTGTATGGCTGGAGCCAGTGGCGAAGTTGGTAAGATACTCGACCGCGGATCAGTATGTGCCGGCTTTAAATCCTGGACTCGCCCGTCACTGACATCGCTTTCGAGTGAGAAAACTGACGTTAACCTTAGCTTTACCAGGTTTACCTCAAGATTCGACTCTCTGATCTGGAGAATGAGAGAGAGAGAGAGAGAGAGAGAGAGAGAGAGAGAGAGAGAGAGAGAGAGAGAGAGAGAGAGAGAGAGAGAGAGAGAGAGAGAGAGAGAGAGAGAGAGAGAGAGAGAGAGAGAGAGAGAGAAAGAATCACCGTCAGAGATAGAATTACAGAGAAGAAAAAGATAATGAAGAAAGTGAGGCAATTGACGTTAACCGTAGCTTAGCTTTGTAAAATGTTAAACATGGTCGTAATGATGTAAAATTTTACATAGGATCGTAACGTTGTAAAATGTTAAATAGAGTCGTAACGTTGTAAAATGTTAATTAGAATTGTAAAGTTGTAAGTGCTAAAGAGTGTCGTTGTGTTGTAAAATGTTTAAGAAGGTCGTTACTTCTTAAAACATTAAAAAGGGTCCAATAGTTTGGTAAAATGTTAAAAAGCGTCGCAGAGTTGTAGAATGTTAAAGATTGTCATAGCTTTGTACTTAATATGCTTAAATTTAAAGTGGCCCAAATATTATAAAACAGACTTAAACTCATCCTATCGTTCCTACAAAATTTCAGGTCATCATAGAAATGATAAAATTGTAAGAAATCTAAAATTGCAGTTGCGTTGTTGTAATTAAAGAGTCGTCATGACATTTTTCCACAATTATACGGAATTCTTCACGAATATATGGAATTCTTCACGAATATATGGAATTCTTCACGAATATATAGAATTCTTCCACGACTTTTGTTTTATTCCCGCATCCACACCCATTAACCCCCCCCCCCCCTAACAATCAACCGATGAAAATTCATAGTCTTTGAAACTAAATTATGAGGAATAAGAGCTCCGGCAATATATTGTAGTTGCACATGACCTTTAGAAGAAGCTTAGAATATGGACCTGCCAGTCGACAGTGCACTAAGAGAGACATATAGAACTTTTAAAATCAAATAAAAGGAACCAGCCACCCGTAACCTAGCAGCCTCGTTCAGTCATCCGTAAGTTATTCGATTGGGTCTAAATGTCGTTTAGAAATTCTGTATAATTATGCTTCAAATATTGTCTAACCCTCTAAACTTTTATAATAATTCCCCGCTTACGTCTACAAACTTCTAAGCTTTTAAATTAAATCACCGCTTATATCTATGACAAACTATTTTTATCAGTTAGACATAAGCCTACGTGGATATACATATAGATAGAAGTTAATAATCCTAGGACCTGGAACCAAGTTTTGGTATATGCCAATTTATTCTACTTTATTTTTACTTAATCTATGATTTAAACTATCGTTATGTTTTATGGCTCTGACCATCTTTTATTAAATGATGTCTTTTTTTAGAACAGGCTTAATTAAGAAACACTTAGATAAGACCCAGGAGCTAACCTGGTTAAGCCTTCTAAGTTAACACCGACTTTGGTAAATTGATAAGATCATTTAGTTCAGAGCTGCGTATTTAAGATCTAATAATTTAGAAAATACTTAAGAACCACTAAGACAACTTCCATGAATTTGGTGTTCGAAAATGTATTTTACTAAATTTATTTTGCTATTTTTAATTTTGCTTATTTAATTTATGTCAATCAGATTAATCACAATTCCCCCATTTTGAATCTACCAAGATGCGCCACAATTTATCCAGGCCACATAACCACAGATCTGTACTGACTCCACACGTGACTGAGTTCAAGGCTAACATTCTTTTTTGAATGGAGGGCTAGGAATAGGCTGACAGGCCTGCCTCTCTCATTCCTGATCAGGTACCTGATCAATAGCTGCAGCTGTTCTGTGGCCTTCAAGCTTTGAATAGCTGTGTGTGGCGCTATATGAATATTTCATTGCGAGAGCTATATATATATATATATATATAATATATATATATACTATATATCTATATATATATATATATATCTAATCTAGATATATATATAATATTATATTATATATCTTATTATATAATATATATATATAATATATATATATATTATAAAAGAAAGAGAGAAAGAAGGAGAGAGAGAGCGATAGACCATTCAATTTGAAACATAATATTATATATATATATATATATATGATATATATATATATATCTTACAGGTTTGACCAGAGCCGGAGGAGAGAAATCTTCAAATAATATTGTTCAACAGGATGAATTAGTTCTATCGCTCTCTCTCTCTTTTTTCTTTCTCGCTTGATCTCTCTCTCTCTCTCTCTCTCTTCTCTCTCTCTCTCATATATTATTATATATTATATATATATACTGTATATATTAGATATATATATCGTAAATATTATATATTATATGTATATATAAGTATATATATACTGTATTATATATATATATATATATATAGATACTGTATATATTACTATACTGTAATATATATATATTCATATATATACTATATATATTGTAATATATATAAATACTATATAATATAATATATATATATATTATATATTATATATACAGTATATATGGCTATATATACCGTATCCGTATATATAGCCATATATACTGTATATATATATATATATATATATATATATATATATATATATATATATATATATATATATATATACACAATGTGTTGACAGAGCCGGAGGAGAGAAATCATTATAATTATGTTCAAATCAGGATGAATGAGTCTATCGCTCTCTCTCTCCTTCTTTCTCTCTTTCTTTCTTTTTTTCTTTCTCGCTCTCTCTCTCTATTTATTAGGTATCAGGTGCAACGTACATATTCCTAGTAACATGCTGCTTTCACGCTCCATAAAGAGCACGTCATCGATTAACGAATTAATCCAATCCCAATCAGCTGTGCCAGATCCACAGTTTAATCTAGCTTATAGCTTTGGAAAATATGGCTTCAGATAGTTTCTGGTTGCATTCCAAAATTGTTACTCAGTTGCCTCGTACGACACGCGCAGTTTACGGTTGGTCTATTCTTTACTCCTGACACGACACGGGAGAGAGAGAGATATACATGTATATATGTGTTTATTTCAGCGTCAACACCAAATCACCGATAAATACAAATAGAAATAAACATTTAAATGAAATAAAATAAAAAATTCCCAGAAACACAGTGTGTCAAACAGTCTATAGACACCGGAACAACGGCCGTCAGGGAAGATGATACACATCTTATCTAGCTGACCACCTTCTAGAACTCATTAATGACATATATAATGCAAAATCAGCTGAAATAAAAATTTACCTCAGAATTAATTAATTACACGGGTATTCAAAGCCCCTTACACATAAATAGGCTGAGAATCAAATCAGCATTTTTCCTAGCTATAAATCTTGGACCTGTAAAACTAAAGTTAACCTTAACTTCGGTCTTCTCTTTTTAACTGAGCTTATTAATTTATGGTAGTTTAATTTATTAAAGCTAATGCCTTTAGTCATGGACGACATATCATGGACGACTTCCGACAATCGCCACTGGCTCCAGCCAGTGGCGATTGTCGGAAAGATATTCGACCGCGGATCAGTATGTGCGGGGTTCAAATCCTGGGCTCTCCCGTCACTGACATCGCTTTCGAGTGAGGAAACTGACGTTAACATTAGCTTTACCAGCTTTTATTTGCACCATCAGTGTGTTGTTGTTATGCAAGATTTATATTATACCACAACTCCTTGCTAAAGTTTCTACGATTAAGCGAAAAGAATCATAACTTGATCCGAATACGCTGATTTTTATTGACCAAATTTAATAAAGTTTTTTATTATATCCAGAAAATATATATTAAAATCATTTGACTCTAATGTTCTTTTGACTCGACTTTAGCTTGGCATTTCTATAAAGAAAATATACTCATTGAAAAAAATAAAATTGAGGGGCAAGCTAGCCACTGCTCGACCTCTTATTTAAGACGTTTACCCTTTTGCTATAACATAGCGGCTGGTTACCTTTCATTTGCACAAAGTTAGGTTCTACACACGTGGCGAAAGTTTTGATCACAACATATCTCTGTAGTAAAGGATCTATTGTTGACGTTGTCTACAAGTTGCAGTGTTATTATATTACGGAGCTCTGCAATTTACGGTAAATTTCCACTGTAATCTTTTAAAATTTACTCTTACTAACTTATGAATAGGCGCTATATTCGCGTAATGAAGAATGCGTTTATATTCGCTATAAACGGCGTTTGAAAGTAAATAGAATAGCGAAAGAAATTTTCCGCTAGTTTAATTTTTATGTTGTTAGTCATTTTTGTTATGGTTAAGTTGTGAAGGATTTAAAGAAGGTTACAAATGGTTATGTTGAAGCAATTTTGACACGCTTGGATGGCTGTAGACAAGGCTTTGTATCTCGTGATGTGGTCGTCGGAAATATTTGAATTCGATTCAATCGCGTGCTGTGTCGAAAGCAGACGACAAAGCCGTAAGGTTAAAAATATTCCATTCGAATGGAAACTTTACTTTTTTGTCTGCTTCGTCAGACGAAGTCGACTCAAACTGAGAGGATAGGAGACAGTTGAGACGATATGATTTACGACGAAATCTGCTCTGAAAACGATAAAACGGAGAGATTTCGACTTGCATGGATTTGGCATCAAGTAACTGGTAGTTTAACCAGTCGCAAATGAACGTGTAGATAAGATAATCTCTGTAAAAGATTCGATAAGCTGTGTATAAGATACGGTAATCTCTGTAAGAGATACGATAATCTCTGCATTAGATAAGATTATCTCAGTGAGGAGGTTTGGGAGTAAATGTTATCTATAATCTACATTGAAGAGACGCACAAGTTTACAAATATAATCGGAAAAATAGGATAACAATGCGTTATAGAGAGGATTTAGAAAACATTATTTATAGCACGAAACGAGAGAATATGTAGCATAGAATTATAGCATAGAATTATAGCATAGAATTATAGCATAGAATTTATAGCGCACAATTAAACCTTTTCGCTAACTAGTGAGAAATAGACTAGCGCTAAGAGGCAATGCGTAACAAATGCACTGAAGATGCGAGCATTTGTAACAACGTATTCTTACAGTTTTCTACACAGCTGCCTACGGAGGTTTGATTAAACAGTATTTCTTAGTGCACTGCCTACTGGCAGGTCCATGGTATATAACGCCTCCACTCTTCTCTGGCTTCCGCTTTCCTATTCATTTCCACATACGCGTGGATCATATATGATATGACCCACGTCATATATTATATGAAGTAATAAGTACACTAAATAAACCTAAATAAGAGATTTCTCATTAGTTTTGTCTTTCACAGATGAAGTCATGTAGGCTATGTCCCAGCAATACATAGGTGCCTTCGCATTAGTTGGCTTGATTTTTTAATGATGGTATTTTGTAGTTAATATGATCCACCTCTTTCCGCCATAGGTCTTTATTCTTACCAACTTGCCTCGGATTATGGACTTGCACTGTTTTGATCTCACTTTCTCTTGCCGGTAAAGTTGGTAAAGCTAATGTTAACGACAGTTTCCTCACTCGAAAGCGATATCCGTGACGAGAGAGCTCAGGATTTGAACCCCGCACCTACTGATCCGCGGTCGAGTATCTTACCGACTTCACCACTGACTCCAGTCATAGAAGTAATAATAATTACACCAAATAAACCTAAATGAGAACTTTCTCGCCAATTTTCTCATTCACGATTGATATCAGGGGCGTCTCAGTGGTTCAGAGGTGCTATCACATTAGGTGCTTCGAGTTTTTAATGTTAGTATTTTATTGTTAATGTGATCCATAACTTTCCGCCGTAGATCAATATTCTGATCCTCTTGACTCAAATTTTGGACTCGCACTGTTTTGAGCTCACTTTCTCTTCGGTTTTCAATACTCAGTCTCTCAGTCGTCATCGTGTGGTGCGTTGGCTTATGTTGGTGCAGAGTCTGCCTGAGACGTCCCTGGCATTGCCTTGTGGCGAGGAACCGGACGTAAAATTGTTATTGATTGATTGATTAGTGTAATTTTCAAATTAGAATAATAATCTACATTATTATTACTTATAATTACTTATAGTAATTTTAAGTAATTTCATTACATTATTACAGTAATTTGTAGTTGTTAATGCAGGTATGTCTTTAACTTCAGCATTTTAGAATTAAACTAACATGTTGAATAAGACCGTGTATCTTGGACCTACCTTGTGATAGAACTAGAGAGAGTGAGTTAGAGAGAGAGAGAGAGAGAGAAAGAGAAAGAGAGAGATAAAGGGAGAGAGAGATATAGGGAGAGAGAGAGAGATTGTTATTTGTTATCCAGTTAAGCGTAGTGAAAATAAATGACTAATTTAGAGTACTAATTGGGTGGTTAGACGGAGCTGTTTTCTTATAGTTTAACTTTTTTTAGTTAAGACAGCTGAACAGCTGGTCTATTGCATCAGCTGATTTCATCATACAACGGCGCAGCTGTTAGGCTACGCAGCTGCTAGGCTGCGCAGCCGCTAAGCTACGCAGCTGCTAAGCTATGGCCAAATACATGCTAGGTCGCAGTGCATAGACATGCAGGGCAAGAATTAATAGGTGCGGTGGTATAACTCCTTGCTATTAAAGCGAATTTATTTCCTTAATTACTTAATTATGTATTTAAAAGGAACAGCTAAGTCGGTTCTTGCAACCCAGTACAGTTCACAAATAGTACAGTCACTTAGCACTTGCAATAAGTAAACACAAGCTAAATCTCGACCACTGTGAACTTTATGAGAAAAATTAAAGAAATAAGATATGTAATGAAATAGATAACGTTATTCAATAATAACGTAATAAGGATTCCTTAGTACCCCAGATTTATTCCTAATAGACTTGTGTATGGGCATGACCGCCAATAGAAGAGGTCATAGAAGGTAGAATGGAGGGTAAAAGAGGCAGAGGCAGGCCGAGATTAGGTATATTAGATGATTATGATTTAAGGCTCACTCATATGTGGAAATGAAGAAGAAAGCGGAAGACAAAGAGAAATGGAGGCGTTATATACCATGAACCTGCCTGTAGGCAGTACACTAAGAGAGAGAGAGAGAGAGAGAGAGAGAGAGAGAGAGAGAGAGTGTGTGTGTGTGTGTGTGTAAGGGGCTTCGGATGAATTGGTGAATTGACTTAAGACGATCTTTCTTCTAGACGTTTGTTTATAAATAACTTTCTTATGACGAATATCAGAGTAGCTACATAGCTGTTACTGTCATAATATTTGTATGTAACAAATTTTGTTTCATAAATTAATAGTTTTAGTCTTAATTCTTAAAAAAGTAACGGAGGAGGGGAGGGGTGGTGATGGGGGTTGCAAATCCTGATGATTAATTGCCTCTCTCCCTCTCAGTACACTACTGGCAGGTCCATGGTTTATAACGCCTACACTCTTCTCTGTTTTCCGTTTTCTCTTCATGTCTATACATGTATATGAGTGGATCTTTAAATCATCTAGCAATACTCATTCTTGTTGTTATATACAATTTTCTTGGTGGATTCTGCTTATGACGAGATGGGCCCCTAATCTTCCTCAGCTAATTAATTATATACTTTAACCATTTCTCTCTCTCTCTCTCTTAGTGCACAGCCTACTGGCAGGTCCATGGTTTACATCGCCTCCACTCTTCTCTGTCATCCGCCTTCCTCTTCATTTCCGCATATGAGTGGGTCTTTAAATCATCTAACATACCTAATCTCGGCCTGTCTCTTTTTCCTTCCATTCTACCTTCTTTGACTTCTTTTAATAGACCTTCCCCCTTAGAATATGTCCTATCCAACTCTTCTTCCTATTTCTTAATACTTAACTATTTCATTATTATTTAATTAATTATTAACTTAATTATTTAATTAGTTGTTGAATTACTTAATTATTTACTTAACTATTTCATAATTGTTTAATTAACTATAAACTTCTCCATTTAATTAGTTGTTTAATTAATTATTTAGATACTGAACTATTTCATAAATATTTCATTAATTATTAACGTAATTATTTAATTAGTTGTTTAATTATTAAATGCACAGCACTGTACGACGTCTCGCAATGCTGGCCCCACAGCCCTTGACGTCGGACGATCAGAACGTCCGCAAAACAGAACCGGCATCATCGGCCATTATTCCTCCTGCAAGAGACACATCCGCGATGACAACGAATGGTAGTCAGAGTGATCTGCAGAGGTTTCTACAGGAGGTTTGTCAGATTACCTACAATTACTTGTGTAGCGTTGTCCCTGACGTCAACCTACGTCCCTGACATCATCCTACGTCCCGGACATCATCCTACGTCCCGGACATCATCCTACGTCCCGGACATCATCCTACGACCCTGACATCATCCTACGTCCTGACATCATCCTACGTCCCTGTCATCATCCTACGCCCCTGACATCATCCTACGTCCCTGACATCAACCTACGTTCCTGACATCAGCCAGACGTCCCTGACATCATCCTACGTCCCTGACATCGTCCTATGTCCCTGGCATCATTCTACGTCCCTGACATCAGCCTGACGTCCCTGACATCAACATACGTCCCTGACATTATCCTACGTCCCTGACATTATCCTTACGTCCCTGACATCATCCTACGTCCCTGACATTATCCTACGTCCCTGACATCATCCTACGTCCCTGACATTATCCTACGTCCCTGACATCATCCTACATCCCTGACATCATCCTACGTCCCTGACATCATCCTACGTCCCTGGCATCATTCTACGTCCCTGACATCAACCTACGTCCCTGACATCATCCTACGTCCCTGTTATATATTTTATAGATAGATCATTTTATGACTGGTCTAAGGATTTATTAATGTAATTTTTGAAAAAGTGTTTAGAGAAAATTAAACTGTACCTTTAATACTTTACTCTGAGCTTGAACATGTACCTTGGACCGGCGAAGATCACTACGGAGAGAGAGAGAGAGAGAGAGAGAGAGAGAGAGAGAGAGAGAGAGAGAGAGAGAGAGAGAGAGAGAGAGAGAGAGAGAGAGAGAGAGAGAGAGAGAGAGAGATAGTCCAGTGTACTTACGATCTATTAATTTCATATTTTAGCTGGTATACGGTAGGATATTTTAACAGATTGTATTCAAATGTTGACATAAATTTTAATCTACTTCATGTTCAGGTTGGGACAAATACACGCGAGGCTCGCTATTGGCTGAAGCATTTCCAGAAAACAACCAATAAGCTCTTTGCTGTTATGCATATCCAAGAAGAAGTAATCAGGACGCCTGCTCTGGTCTGCATTAATTTCTAAATATATTAATTAATATCATTCACCTAACTCACTCGCTCACTCACTCGCTCGCTCACTCACTCACTCACTCACTCACTCACTCACTCACTCACTCACTCACTCACTCACTCACTCACTCAAGGAAGACTTTAGAACAATACAAATAAACTATTCGTTGAATTATTCGATGTTGTATTTTCTGGATTCAACCAAAGGTTCAATGTCTAGTTCTTTCATTGCAGGGCAGTGTCAGCTATTTCGGTTTCTATAATTAGAATAACTTAAAACAGAAGGTAAAATGGAAGGAAAAAGAGGCAGAGACAGGCCGAGATTAGGTATGTTAGATGATTTAAAGATCTACTTATATGTGGAAATGAAGAAGCATATGGACTTGTCTATGCATTAGTTGCTCGACTGCGAAGCAGTAGGTAAAGGGTTCAAATTCAGTTTAAACCCCGTCGCTGACATGCTTTCGATAAGGTAACTAAATTTAAGCTTAGTCAGCAGTCTTTCAGAATTCTACATTTAGAGCCCTATTTGCAATTAGTTTTGTTGTTTTTTTATGCATTTATTGTGTTTTCTATTTTTAAAATTTATTTGTTTATTATTTTATTGTGTTTTTGATGTGTATTCAGAGACAGAGCCTTTGTTCTTGTTTAGCGTTTCTACACAGACATCAGATGAGAATGGTTCTTGTTCATGGTCCTGTGAATCCATCCCTCCCCGAGAATATACTACAAGCTAAGGTATATAATACTCTCTCTCTCTGCCTCTCTCTCTCTCTACTTGTATCTCTCTCTGTCTCTCTCCCCTTCTCTCTCTACATGTATATCTATCTCTAGATATATATATATCTCTCTCCCGCTCTCTCACTCTACATGTTTCTCTATCTCTAGATATCTCTCCCTCTCTCTATTTGTATCTCTCTCTCTCAATCCGTGTATTACCTGGGGAATACTTCATGAATGTCTCCTTCACATATTTCTATCTATTGTATTTCATACTGTAATATATACAGTACATGCTGTAATAATTATACATACTATTATAATAACTAGACTATTATAATAATTATATTATAATATTATAATACATACTATTATAATAATTATATTATAATAATTTTACATACTGTAATAATTCATATTGTTTTCGTATTGCTTTTCATGCTTATCTACCCATTTAGTATCCTAGTCGCAGTCTTCCCGTAACTCTTTCCTTCCATTCTTCCTTCTCTTGTCTCTTTTAAAACTTCATGTTCTTAGAGTATATCGTATCCTGCACATATTTTCATTTGTAAAATACTTTTTTAATGTTCACCCCCACAAGTATGAATGAATTGTGCTTACCGTCAAGGTTCAGAAGCACAAGGCTTCTCTACCAGACTAGTCTCCATTCTGTAAACCGTCGTAGAGCCCATTGATTCACCTAGCCTCTCTACAGAGTTCTCTCAACGCATCATAGATACAAATTCTATAAAAACACTTGAAAACTAAATAAAATTAGGTATAAAACTGTTAAACTCTTTCTTTAATGAAAAAAGTTAAGATCTAAGAATCTTATAATTTATTTATTTTTCACGAAAAATTAATAAGTTATGAGTTAAGTTCTAAGAATCTTATCATCATCCTTAATTCTTGATTGATTGATTGATGGTCCAATGATGGAAAAGACAATAAAAAAAGGAAAAGTGATGGAAAAGTCTCAAATAGGGGATTGGCTGCTGGTTTGGTGACAGAGAGGATTGGAGACAGTCTATGTGTATCGCAACCTTGGTTAGACTGGGTTTCAGTGAGGATGATGATGATGATTGATTGATTGATAAATTAAATTAAGTAATTGATAAATTAATAAATAAATAAACTATGAGTTAAGAACTAAGCACTTTAGCATCATCGTTAATTATTGATTGACTGATTGATTGATTTTCGCAGGCTCAGAGACAGCAGATAATGGAGGACTGTGCAGCCCTGTGTGACAGTCTAGAAGTCAATGGGGCACCCGCTCGACCTCTCATGCCTGGCTGCCAGATCTTTCGAGTAGGGAAAGGCAGTGGGCGGGGACTGGAGAAGGGCGAGCCCAGACAGGGCTTGTCTGGATCTGAGGGCATGCCAAGGCAGGGCATGTCTGAATCTGAGGGCATGCTCAGACAGGGTGTGTCTGGATCTGAGGGCATGCTCAGACAGGGCGTGTCTGGATCTGTGGGCATGCCCAGACAGGGCGTATGTAATGGAGAGAGTGGAGCTTCAAAGGTAGAAATGCACAGCTTAGATCTCAATTCAGTTATTCAGAAATTTACAGTCGACTTATCATTTCATTCAGAAAAGCACGTAACTACTACGACACCTTTAACTCTAAAAAATGAACAAAATAAAGACGACATCTTCGAGTGTTTTAATGGCAGCAAAACAAAAGAATTTCCTACTGAAATCGCTCAACCAATTCCATCGCCGACCAAGGACGCCTGGAATGTGGAAGAGGTGGATACGAAGCTGATCGAGTGGGGGATAGGAAGCGGACACGTGGTAGTTGTTCCCAGTGTGGGAGAGACGGAGGAGGGTAGATTGGTCCTTATGGCGGCTGAAGAGGCCACGGCAGAAATTTCTAAACATCTTCAACCTCTGAAAGTACTGCTCGTTAACGAGCGAGGAGGTTTACTTGATGAGACGGGACAGGTTAGAACTGATGTTGTGTTAATCAAATTTATGTTTACTTTTAGTTTACACATATATATATGTATATATATATATATATATATATAATATATATATATTATTATATATATATATATATATATATATCTTTAGCAATCAATTAGTCAACGTTTTCTCGGATTGAAGTATCGCTAATTGACTAATTTATCGGTAATGGACATATTAAACTATAGTTTAATTCATCATAAATTGACTAATTTATCTTTCATTGATTAAATTATCGTTAACTTGTCGAAATTGTTGTCGTTATTTGATTAAATTATTATCATTTTTCATTAACTGACTAATTTATCATTATTCGATTAATTTATCAGTTATTGATCGACAGATTGACAAAATAATCCAATCGCTTGTTATCTTTTGAGTTGATTTATTTGCATATTTTAGGTTGTTCCAGTAATCAGGCTGCCTGTAGACCTACAGACTATTGCTAAGAAAACTTGGTATACCGAGCAGATAGCACTGAAGGTGAGCCATTTGACTATACTTTGACAGGCTGGAGCCAGTGGCGATGTCAGTAAGATATCAGACCTCGGATCGTTATGTGCGCGGTTCCAATCCTATGCTCTCCCGTCACTGACATCGCTTTTGAGTGAGGAAACTGACGTTAACATTAGCTTTTTTACCGCAGCTAAAACATATGCATAATCGATTCATAAATGAATTTCTTAAATTGATTTATTATTGAAATTTCAGTGAATTAATTTAATTAATTCATTAAATCAATTCACAAATGAATTAATGAACACTTACACAGGCAGTTGTGCTTCCTGGCCCAGTATTGCTATGGTAATTAATTCATTTATTAATTTACATAAGACACGGCCAATCAGACAAGGCCTTGTTGGGAGTAGAACATGTGTTCTCCGCTCCTATGGGCGAGAATGCTATCAACTTTGCACAACAAACCGGAGTGTCCTATTGATACATCGGAATGGCACAGGAAAATTGATACTAATATATTACTATTGCCCCCCCCCCCCCTCAGTTCTCTCCCTCATCTAAATCACTGTTCAACTTCTGATTGAAGCTCTATGTTCAGTTGAGAAGTCCCTAACGTCGTCTTTTGGCGAGGAACTGGACGTTAAATCGTCAGCGTGTTGTATTGTGTGTTGTATTATGTGTTGTAGTATGTTGTTTGAGCGACCAATCATATGTAGAGAAAAAAGATATTAGAGTTTAGGAATTTGTTAAACTTGTCTGACAGGTTCAGAATATATCAGAACTACTGCGCAGTCTATCTCCACAGAGCTCCGTGGTCATTGTTTCTACTTATTTGTTGCACAGGTACAGAATATATCAGAACTACTGCGCATTCTATCTCCACAGAGCTCCGTGGTCATTGTTTCTGCTTATTTGTTGACAGGTTCAGAATATATCAGAACTACTGCGCAGTCTATCTCCACAGAGCTCCGTGGTCATTGTTTCTGCTTCTCGTCTACTTCCTGAACTATTCACTCACAGAGGTTCATTGTCGTTGGACTGACTTTCTGGCTTTTAGAAATTGCACCGTATTGTAAATTCTTTTTGTTCACCGGCTTGGATTTGTCTCAATAGTGCTCGATGTTGTCGTGAACGACAGGAGCACTGCAATTGTTGCCATTATTGTTATTATCATCCGGCTGGAGCCAGTGGCGAAGTCGGTAGAACACTCGACCGCGGATCAGCATGTGCGGGGTCCAAATCCTGGGCTCGCCTGTTACTGACATCGCTTTCGAGTGAGGAAACTGACGTTAATATTAGCTTTACGAGCTTTAATTTGTAGGATGAACTCGCGCTAAATAATTGTCAAATGATCACTTCTGAAGGTCTGAAGGTGTAAAATAATTTTAAAATGTACTTGGTCAGTCGTAAGCTTTTTTAAAAATCTTTTGCTTTCAAGCAGTAATAGAAGTATATGCTGTTGTTTCCGTGCTTAAATTTAAGTTTTTGTGATTTAATTTTTAGTTTCTCGTTTCCATGATTATTATCAATTTTTGCCTATGTAAACTGTAAAATGCACTGGAGTACATTGCAGTCTATGCTGATTAAGGAAACCTTTCAATATCCCGGATAACCAGTTACCATACCTTCTTTCAAACCTGTCAACACTCAGTCTTCCAAGGCGGTCACCCATCCAAGTACTAACGGAGTTCAACATTGCTTAGCATGGCTTCCTCCACTGAAGCGCACATTAAGCCAAATGCGCTAAACCCCGTTCCAAGACTAAGAAGACTGTGCAAGAGTTTTCATGATTATATAACTGATTAAACTAATAATAATAACAATTGATAACATAATAAAAGTGTATATTATCTGATTATATAACTGATCGATTATAAATATAACTGATTGATTATAATATTGCATTTGAGTAATATTGTTGTAAATGCACACAGATTTTATTTGTATTTATTATTTAATATTGTCATTCGAATGTCTGATTGAATGACGCCCCTGCCCAGCAAATGTTAGTCGAATCTGAAGAAGGCATAGGGGGCCCACCTCGTCATAAGCAAAATCCCTCAAGAATAATGGTATATCAAAAGGAATGTCATAGATGATTTATAGATCAACTCATGTGTGGACATGTAGAGGAATACGGAAGATAGAGAAGTGTGGAGGCACTGTATACCATGGACCTGCCAGTAGGCAGTGCACTAAGAGAGATTATCATTTGTTTATATTGGTGTATTTTCTGGTTTAATTAGTAAGTAATCGATCCGCGGTCGAGTATCTTACCGGCTGAAGCCAGTGGCGAATCCGTCAGTAGATACAGGGTTCAAATCCTGGGCTCGCCCGTCACTGACATCGCTTTCGAGTGAGGAAACTGACGTTAACCTTAGCTTTAGCTTTTTAGCTTTAATATGCATTACACTTAATAATTTGAATGCATTTGTAGGTTCTGGAACGTTCTTTAAGATAACAGAAGGGATTCAGAGTTACACTGATCTAAGCTGTGTTGATATATTATCACTCGTAACCTTAATAGAGCAGTGAGTTAACTATTGTTATTTGTCTCTCTCTTGCTGTATCTCTGTGGTCTTTATGTCTAGGTCTCTATGTCATATCATCTCTCTCTCTCTCTCTCTCTCTCTCTCTCTCTCTCTCTCTCTCCCCTTCCCCTTCTCACTCACTTCTTGGTAACCTACTACTACGTCTCGACAAAATGGAGCTAATGATCTTAGGTTTTTTAATGAGGATTTTGGGAATTAGTCTTATTCTAAACATTTTATGAGCAGGGTTTTTCATATTTATTAAAAAAAATATTTATCCAAAGGATATATATTATTTTATGTTTATATGTATACCATTATATATATATATATATATATATATATATATATATATATATATATATATATATATATATATATATAATTATTATTTATTCATATTATATATATATATATTATATTATATATTATATAATATATATATATATATGTTATATTATATTATATATTATCATATTATATATTCATTAATTTGTTCGTTTGATAATTTGCTATTGTATGAGGAAACGGACGTTAAACCTTTATTATTATATATAAAGATGGAGCATGTTATAGTGAAACGATTCACTGAATTTCTCTCACTTTCAGTATTATTTGGATAAATTTCAAGTCCGTGGATGCAATCAGTGGCCGAACTTATAATTATATTCCAGAGATTTTACAATCCATCAGTTGAGCCGAGACTTGAACCTATGTTTCTTCGTTTAATCTCATTTTGAGTCATTAAAAATTTGTATGGCATTTCCTGATGACCTTTGCACTAAACTACTTACTTGCTAGTTATACTGCTTTTTGTTTACTACCAATAATAAAACTGATTAAATTAATTTGTTCTTTTGATAATTTGTTATTTACTATTTCTTTTTCGTTTTTAGAGGATTTGAAAGAAAGTTGAAGGATTCGTATATTCCAGAATTGACTCGCAGACTGCATTCTCTTTATATCATTGAGGGGTAATTATAAACGTTTATTATTATAAAATATTAATATAATAATGTTGAATATTAATGTTAATGTTATTAATAATTAATTAATATTCATCATCATTATTATCATCTACCCGAGAATCTCAGTTTAACTAGGGTCTGGACACGAATAGACTTTCTCTAATCCTCTCTGCCCCACACCAATCACAATAAGCCCGTACGATTCCTTTCGTTTAAATTTTTGTAGCAATTTCTGGAGCCTAGGCGCGCACCAACCGAATGCCTTTTCTGACGTTGGTTTGGATCATATTTTTATGTCGCCTTTTACGACACGTCCAGTGCACGGTTTGTCTATTCTTCAAGTAGCCCGGACACAACGAGGGGTAATAATTAATGTGAAGCTTTTACAAATTTAAATATTAATGTTGTTGAAAATTTGCCCTTCAATAAACTTTTCCTACAAAAAATATGAAAGCCGATATAAATTGTGCTAATACTCTGAGCTTTAACTGTATATCAAATTCCATTTAGCATAATTTATAGTCCTGATTTGTTACTTGTTTCAATTTTGACTCTTGGTTTCATGTAACTAACGTTAACGTTAACTGGCTGCAGCCAGTGGCGAAGTCGGTATGATACTCGACCGCGGATCAGTAGGTGCGGGGTTCAAATCCTGGGCTCACCCGTCACTGACATCATATTCGAGTGAGGAAACTGACGTTAACATTAGCTTTACCAGCTTTAAACAATTAAATAAACTGTTGTTGCTGTGCTTGTTGTCAGATATACTGCCGCTGCAGTGTTAACACACGAAGTAGATATCCCAGTACCGTATCTGGATAAATTTGTAGTCTGCACCAACAAGCAGGTAGGAGCTTAAAGATCTCAGGATGCTAATATACTTTCTCCTATCCTCTCTGTTCCTTACTGTATTTTTATTTATCAGTTATTTTTAGAAAATTTTGTAGCAATTTCTGGAGCCTAGGCGCTCACCAGCCGAATGCCCTTTCTGACGTTTGTTTGGGTCTTAGTGCTTTGTAGCCTCTTACTACTCGTGCATGCTACGTTTTGTTTATTCTTCAACAACCCGGACACAACACAGTTGAAGAAGGAAGTATAATAATGTATCAATTATAAAAATATAATTTTATTATGCTTATTTGATATTTTGTATATTATGAAATACATATCATAAGATATCATATTTAAAACATAAAACCAGCTGTATGAAGTAAAAAATAAAAAATGGAACGAAACTCTTGTATTAATTGCGTAGTAATAATGTATAATTTAGTTTCATTGTCTTATATTATAGTATTATAGTTCAAATCCAGTGTTCATTCCTTCATTGTTATGCTTTTTAGACAAGAAACTGTCGTTAAAGTTGGCTTTAGCTTTCGCATTCAAAAATGACAAAGATTTGACATTTTTTAAAAGCAGTGTCACGACCATTTCTGTAGCAGTGATATGACAGTGACCGGTTTACGAGACTGCGTTGCGAGTTCCTGAGAGGTTTTTTAAATTTTTGATAAGCACCAAGTGGCAGCAAATTTTATCAACCTTTCAGAATCTTCTGGGAATGCACTTATGGTGTTGACCGACTTGAGCTTTGAACCCTTTCCACTTGCTTTCGAGTCGAATTCTCTAACCGATACGCTATATCCCCTCACCAAATAAATGATTAACCTTCGATACAGGGGCTCCAGAGAATAGGCAAATGTTGTTGACTGACTTGGGCTTTGAACACAGGCCGCTTGCTTCCGAGTCGAACGCTTTAACCGTTACGCCACATCGCCTTACCGGATCATTGGTGTTAAGTGTGCCTAATGATCTTGCTGGTTGTAGGGGGAGAGCTCGGGTCAGACTCTGTGGGACCTGATCAAGAAGGATCATCCTCGATTGTTCTGGAGGTCAAGGAAAGAGAATCCTATCAACGCGTGGTGAGTGGAATGAGACCTACTACTGGAATCTTGTGCATTTATTTTTGAGGCTATTTCATTTTGATGCATTGATATTGATGCTATTTCATTTTCATTCATTCATTTGAGGCTATTTCATTTTGATACATTCATTTTAGCGCGATTTCGTTTTCATTCATTTTGAGGCTGTTTCAATTTGATACATTGATATTGGTGCTATTTCATTTTGATACATTCATTTTGAGGCTATTTTATTTTGATATATTTACTTTGAGGCTATTTCATTTTTATTCATTCATTTTGAGGCTATATCATTTTGATACATTCATTTTAGCGCGATTTCGCGCTCATTTTGGCGCTATTTTCATTTTGATACATTCATTTTGAGGATATTTCAGTTTGACACATTCATTTTGAGGCTATTTCATTTTGATACATTCATTTTGAGGCTATTTCATTTTTATTCATTCATTTTGAGGCTATTTCATTTTGATGCCTTCTTTGACACTAATTCACTTTGATAAATTCATGTCGGCGATATTTCATTTTATGACATTAATTTTGACTATTGAAAACTGTTATTTGGACGTTATTTCATTTTGATTAAAATACATGTATGTTGAAGACAGTAATTTCACTTTGGCATCATCTAATGCATTTGGAAAGTTCTGCTCGACAGTTGAAATTGCTATTTGCTGCGCTGCAAAATTTTATTTTGTTTTATTGTTATAGCAACATTTATACTTAGTTTGTAATTTCTAAGATACTAAGTAATTTCTCGATATTTTTGCATTTTATGGTGTATATGTTGATTGAGTGCAATTACTTGTCTTAATTTTTGCCATCGGTTTTGAGGACTTGTATTGAACGAAAACAAAACAACGTAATGAATATTCGATTCAGCGCAACTTTACTGTGTGCCGTTTTAATTTGTATTAGTAACAACTTCCCCGTGTTGTGTCCGTGTTGTTTGAAGAATTGACCATTCGGTAACTGCACGTGTCGTAGAAGACGACTAAAGCGCAAAGATCCACACCAACGTCAGAAAGGGCATTCGGTTGGTGAGCGAAAATTACTAAAATTTTAACGAATGGAAAAGTTTCAAATAGCGGATTGACTGATGATATTATGATGTAGGACAGAGAGGATTTGAGACAGTCTATTCGTATCCCGACCCTAATTAAACTGGGATTCAGAGGAAGAAGATGGTGATGATGATGATAATTTGAATATTTGTGTATATTTCTGCGTACATGTATGTTGTGGTTTTAAATGAACCATCTGTTCAAAGTACTCAGTACTCTGCTGCATAGTACTCATATCTCTGCTGCAGGTACTTGTATGTTGTGTTTTTAAATGAATAAACTGTTCAAAGTATTCTTATCTCTACTGCAGGTACTTGTATGTTGTGGTTTTTAAATGAACAAACTGTTCAAAGTACTCAGTACTCTGCTGCACAGTACTCATATCTCTGCTGCAGGTACTTCCACAGATCATCAGGAAGCAGGACTATGGGAAAGTGGGTCGTGTTCTGGTACGGGGAGGTCTCAGAGTCCCTATCCTCTCAGATGATCGACTGCGCGCTCAAGCTTCCAGCCTCCTTCCGGGATCAGCCCATCCCCTGTGAGGATCTACCGGGATCTAACCTCCTCACGAATCCTGTCTCCCCCAACGACCCATCCTCCCAGATCCCTTCCTCTTTCAGCGTTCAATCGTTCCCCGTCTCAGAGCTGCCCAGTTCTGACTCGATCAACGTTCTATCCTGCAGCAACAATCAACCCTTTAGTGATCTCTCGAGAGCTGATGCTCTTGGGATACCCTCTCACTTCAGCGCTCAGCCAATCAAAGAGTTGCCCAGTTCTGATGATGGTGGTCCTGTGCGTGAGGCTGCCGTTAAGATTAAAGACGGTCTGGAGATGACGAGAATTAAGCAACGGTCGACGGAAGCCTTTGTTTATGCTAGTATTTAAACAAAGCTCTCACTTTGAGATATAGTATAAAATATAAATTTAGTAACTTTTGGGCTAGTGAAAGCGTTTAAAATTATATTAATGTTAGGTTTGTGTAGTTGAAACGTTTTATTTGTTAATGAAGTAAAAGCGTGCGTTTAAAATAATATTAATGAAATGTTTGTGTAGATTGAAACGTTTTTTTAATGAAGTAAAAGCGTTAAATTTGATTAACACGTACAAACACAACATGAGTGTAGTTTGATTAGTGATCGCATGATCGAGGTTTCAATGTGGTGTCAACCTTAAAATAGAATTTAATCGAGTCCTCTGCTCTAGGGGAAAGTGACCCACTTTGCCCCACACTCCTTTATAGCCAAGCATGAACTAGTATGAATAAGTATAAAAAAATCACAAATCATAGTCTGTGTGGGCATGCTTCAGAGCCTTCGGACCTGTATGTCCATTTTGCACGTCATTCTGTGTATTGTTTACGGTGTCATTGTGACTTTCGTGAAAATAAATATCTTTCTCTCTCTTCAGTAACTGCCAAGTGGCAGGTTCAAGGTACATATTCATACTCAAGTCTGTTTTCTCGCTGCATAAGAGCACTCCTTAGATCAACAAGTTAATCCCTTCACAAAGTCTATGCCTTATTCATATCTTATGTAGCCTATAGCTTGGGAAAATAAATATCTATAATTAAATAACTGTTACTATTTAATTCGAGGAGATAGAGACCGATGCTGTAAATTTAAGCTAATAGCGAGTCGTAGGAAATTCTGTCGCAAAGTTCGTTGTGTTGTCTTCATTTTGTACTCTAGTGATTCGTAATACTTGAATGTTTTTATATCGTTAGTTGTTTTCATCATTTTTGAAGAGTTTTACTTCCGTTCAGTTCGTTTTATAGATTCTCGTTCAGTTCATCATGCCGTGCTCAGTGATATATCATGATGTCTCCTAGCAAAGAGAAGCAACTATTGTTGAATTGTACGCATTCTAGCTGGTCACTATTTAACGTAAATACTCTTTGATGTTTCAGACATACAATTGTTGTCGATATTATAACTTGCTTTGCTGGTAGAACTTTTATTTAATGTGTTAAGCAATTAATAGCTAATTTTAAAAAATGAGGTTTCGCTTGTAAAAAAAATTGAGGCAGTCCATTTTATTTATTTAGTGTAAGTTTTGTTTTTGGTCTTTGCACACTATGCATGTCTTTGCATACTATGCATGAACCATTTTAATGAATTATAAAATTGCGTAAACGCGAGCCTCATAACGTGCCAAAAGTCATGATGGTCGCTCGAGACATTAAAATAGAGCTAAAAGTATACCAAAATAAGTACTAATTTAAACTTTTATTTAAAAATTATTAATTACGTAGTAATTATGTTATAGTATGTAAATATTTGGTTATCTATATGTTCTATAGTTAAATTAAAAAAATCTGCTTCTTTCCTCAAACATAGTCAAAATAAATTATTGCCTTTTAATCGCCCTAATCATTAATGATTAAGGAGCCTGATCATCTAGGTGGATAACTGCGGATCACTAGATGCAGCGTTCAAATTCAGTTTTCGCTCCATATCTTTTATTTTACTACTTTAGATATTAATTTAAATGTAATTGTTATTTAGCTCATGATTACTATTGAACTCTTCCTATAAAGTAGTCTCGAAGACCGAGTTCGGTCATGACACTGTTATATAAGCATTTGTTGTTAATAATAATAATAATAATATAATCTGAAATGAAATAGGCGTTAAAATTGATTTCATTTGTTTCCAAATTCTCTCCTCTCTTTCTACCGACCCAGTGGCGATGTCGGTTATATATTCGACCGCGGATCAGTTTGTTCTGGGTTCAAATCCTGGGCTCGCCCGTCACGATTTGGGCTCGCCCGTCACTGACATCGCTTTCGAGTGAGGAAACTGACGTTAATATTAGCTTTAGCAACTTTTAAAGCTACTTTTATACACACAAAGACTGAACCTACTCTGAAGGCAAAACTCATCTATTTGTATATT